>OX456526.1:139188771-139456271 GCA_949748255.1 Eustalomyia histrio | reverse complement strand
CAATCTATATCAAATATTTATTAAAAATAATTATTTTAAACAACACTTTTTTGCGCATAAAATATATTTTTTCAAAAGTTTTGAACTAATTCTTCAAAAAATGTTCCCAATGACTAAAGTCCAAAAAAAATTCTGTAATGGCAACTAAAAATTTTGCTGTTATTACAATGAAATTAGTAGCAAAATTAGTAGCCGCTACTAAATTTAAGTAAACTTTTTGTAAAGCGGAATTTAAAACCGGTTTGCTAAAATCAGCAAAAAAAATTTACTTAATTTTGTGAATATTAGTACAAAATTTTAAATTTATTTTTTTATAAAGCATCAAATTTGTTTTTTATTTTATTTATTTATTTCAAAAAATATTTTATACAAAATTAAAAAACAAAATCAAAGGCTTAAAAATCTTAAAAATTGTTAAAACATAAACGAATTAATCATTTTGTTTTTGTTTTTATTTGGTTATTTATGTTTACTTTTAAGGTGAAATTTTAATTGTTTTTAAGGCTGATTTTTATAACTATTTTAAGTGGATATCCTATTTTCAGATATGAGTCGGTATATTCACTTCCGATCCTTTTTTAATCTATGTAACATTTTTAAGGCAATTTGAGTTTGTAGGTGTAAGTTTTAATTATAAATAACATTTCCTTCAATATCCACTTTTTTAAAATTAGTTAGAGCGCCCCGGTAGGCTAGTTGGCAGCGTGCTAGCTTATCAGTGCGGGGGTCGTGGGTTCGATTCCCACCAGAGGCTCGGGTCTGTGTTCGCTACAACGAGCCGATGGCCTTTGTTGCTAGTGCTCGGCTAGGGTGTTAGGATATAATTTGTAATTATATGATTAACATAAATAAAAAAAATTAGTAATTTTTTTTGCTAATTTTAGCAAATCGGTTTTCAAAAATTTGTTAAATATTTTCTGAAATTAGCAACAAAAATTTTAAAATATTCTGTAAAAATTCTGTAATTTGTAAAATGTAAATAGCAAAAACATTTGCTAAATAATAATTTTTTTACTAAGAATCAGTACAAAAATAGTAAAATGGAATTAAAAACCGTTTACAAATTTTTTTACTAACTTTTTTTTCTGAGTGTATCTAAGGGGCTAATGCTCCTTGATGTCTTTTTCCTACCGTCACAATTTCATACAAAAATGACGGATGCAAGAATCGGTTTCACAAGCTCTTCAAAATAACTAGTTCTAAGGGTGATAATTTAAAATAAAGATCATGTCTAACAACGCCAAAATAGAACTAGTGCCGGTTCAAAAGTTCTAGTTGCAGAACTAATGTTAATTTCTCTGGGTATTAACATTTAAATAGAACAAATATTTTATTTAAAGTATTTGGAAATATATTGTGACGATGAGTTCAGGCACAAACTATGTTACACTGTAACAATGTAACGGTACCAAATATACAAATCAGGGATGGAAAATATGTTTTCTGTTATTGCACCAACCAGACAAACAAATTGTACTTTTTCGATCCTCACGGTACCAAAATTTGTTCCGCTTTTTTTTTAAACAATTTTATCGTATTGAGTCAGATTTGCTTAGACACTAAAAAGACTTAAAAAAAATTTCAATTGACGGGGTGAAACAAAATTTATCGTTAACCATAAAACTTTGTAAAATTTTACTATAATTTTTATAAATGTCACACCCTTTTATTCTGTGTGTCCGCCTCCCTTGCAGGGTAATTTAACCTTTTCAGGATTTGCTATTAAAAAATTTAAAGACATTTAATAGCTTTTTAGCAATAATACCCTTTTTGAGAGGTAATTTAAAAGCAGCTGTTCAATGTTGCCACTTCCGAATATTTTACTACAATGTGTATGCAAACATTTGGCACATTTGATGTGACACCAATTTAGAGCCGGTTCAACTTAAAACTGACTTTATTTTTTACTATAGTAGCTGAATAAATAAAAACAGGTTTTTAATATAAAGTCGACTTTATGTCATGTTGTTTTATCGTTATAAATTGAAAATTTGAAAAAATTTCAAATTGTACTAAATGCGCCGCGGTTGTACCACGGTACCAACCAATGTAAAAATGTACCAAAAAGAGTACAATTGTACCATGTTTTCCATCCCTGATACAAATAAGCTACACCAGAGTGTTCATACTTAATTGAGAGATTCTCTTGAGTGTTTTATTTTTTTAGCAAATAAAAATATTTTGCTATGTGCTTTTAAAACATTTACCTCAAACGAATAGATGTTTTAATTTGGTTGTTAGGGAAAAATGTGTCGATATAAAAATTAGAATCAATTGAAAAAGTTTGTAATTTTATACAACGAATAAGAAAAGGTTTTAGTGAGGCAAAGAGTGATAGCGACCCTCTGGTTTGATATACATAAACCCTATGTGTTTACTTAAAGAGAGGTGACGAACAAGATCGACCAATTTGCTTTCCAGGTGAATTATATTACACCTTGTTACATTTCCCAATGTAAATAGTTTATATGTAAACTAGTGCAATGACACTTTTAGTTGGCAACACTTTTCACTTTAGCGACTGTTTTTTATTGTGGGTCTACAATATGTTCTAAATACCAGCAAAACAGGGCTACGAAAATAATTAAGAAAAGGGAAAATACGCATATCTTTTTTACGTTGAGGAATTTAACCCCTCATGATAGAAGTTTGCCCCCCATAACCCTGAAAATTATCATCCCATCCAAATATGCTCAGAGCTTTCATAGCTACCATTTTGTGAATTTTTTAGAGTCCAATCCAGTTTTAAGCTATGACAGTATGACCTTTCGCAAAAGAGACCTATTAGCATTCCTTTGGGAGGGTTAAAGTCCGTCTTTTCATCAATTATGAAATTATGAAAGTTATGTGATTGCTCAGGATTTTCCAATGTGTTATATATGTCGTTTCATCCAACGACTTTCAGCTTAATTCTCGGATATCGCAAGGTTCGGTTCTTTCTCCCTCTCTTTGTGTTATCTTTATTAATGATCTTGATAGACCCTATATACTCTTTTACTGATGACAGCAAGTTTGTCACTCATTTTTATGCGATTGTAGGTCAAGCCTTTTCTAGGTTGGGGGGGCAGGTTATGAATGACACACTCAGTCGGGACCAATCTACTAGTGGGGCCTTGCTAATAGGGTCGATGTCAAGGCATGTTGTATGTTGAACAGTAGGACTGTGCGGTCAATAATGTCTTCAGTAAATATGGCTGGTGTAAGTATTGAGGAATTTGATTCTCCTGATGTTCTAGGCATGAAAATTTTTAGTTGAACTTTTATTTTAACTTTTATTTTGTGTGAAGTGGCTTGGTTTCCTAAAACATTGCAAGAAATATTTCACTCCATCCGATATTCTTACTATTTATATCACCTGCCCGTATATGGGCAGGAGGTTCAAAGTCTATTTTGGAGCATTTGGACTGTGTACAAAGAAGGTCAGCGTATAATCTTATTGAATCTGATTATATATTTAATGTCCATACCAAATTGCATCAGATCTAATTAGAACTCAAATTTCTTTCCAATATTGAGACCGAATTAGATCTGGTACAATAATTTCCAATGAGATCTGTTCAGATCTGATCTTTTTTACGACAGCTGGAGAAAATTACTCAAATATCGCTTATTAAAGTTCATCCTTTGGATGAACCCCTTAACCAACCCAACTGGTCGACCAAAATCGGAATATTTTGGGTGGAAATATTTTCCTTTTAGCGCTAAATCAGTTACAAAATTAATTGGCAATGATTGTGTTATTCAACAATATTTGTAATAGCAAAAATTTAGGAAATATACACTCGGCCACATAAGTCTGCGTACAAAACATAAATACAAATTTAATATCAAATTATGATGATAACTAGTAAAGGTACAGCTTTGATGTTTTTTATTTTCGTAGATATGCTAACGGTAATTACGTTGTGTGTTTTCTTTTTGCATTTGCAAATCTTAAACCACACCATGACGATGTCTCTCACGTCGTAAAAAACGTTCTCTTTCTTTTGTATGTGCAGATTTCAAAGGTTCAGCATCTTTTCAAATTGGTCTTTTTTGCGATTCCAATTGAATTTCTTTGCAAATCCAATTAGTTTTAGCAGATTTCCCAATTGGATTAAAAAAAAAGGTTTAAAAACAGGGAAATTTACTCAAATTTTTGCAGAAATCAGGGAAATTTGCTCAATTTTCCCCTGTTTTCTCAAAGTTTCCGAACCTTTGTATTCTGTATAAAATTTTATTTGGCCGCTGACGGCGTTGCATCCTCTATACTATTCTTCCTCTATGCTTAAACATATTAGAAAATTAAAAAAACAAAAACATGTCAAAAATAATGGTAGTCAAAAGTGTGCGTACAAAAAAAACTAACTGTTCTGCGTAACTGTTTTTATGATATTGAATCAATTAGATTTATTGCAATTAGTGCTTTAAAGTTGTAAACAACATCAGTCTCGCGAGTTGTAAAAGTTTTTTTAATTTTTCATTTGAAAAATTTAATTAAAATGGGAAAAAGGAAAGAAATAAATGTTTCATAGAGAAAAATTATTGTGCATTTATGAAAAGAGGGAAAAACTTTACGGGAAATTGGAGAAATAGTTGAAAGAGCTCATTCATCAATCCAGAGAGTTATAAATAATTTCAAAAAGTCTGGAGTTCTAGTATCAAAACCCCGTTCTGGTCGTCTTCCGATACTATCTCAGCGAGAGGAACGTGTTGTGGTGCAATCTGTGCAGAAAAATCCCAGATTAACTGCATCGAAAATTTTGCATACACAGTTTAATAAGGCAGTTTCCAATGAAACTGTGCGCAGAATTTTAAAAAAGGCCAACTATCGTAGTCGCGTAGCACGTAAAAGCCGCTGGTATCTCTAGTCAATAGACAGAAACGAATTGCCTTCGCAAAGGAATACATTAATAAGCCTCCAGAGTTTTGGGAGAGGGTTTTGTTTTCTAATGAAAGCAAGTATTGCATATTTGGGATAAAAGGACGTCAGCTCATTTGGAGAAAACCCTGCACAGCGCTAAATCCCCAAAATTTAAAGCCAACTGTGAAACATGGTGGGGGTGGTGTAATGGTATGGGGCTGTATGGTCAGCAAAGGTGTCGGTAACTTGAAGTTTATTCCATCAACGATGGATCATAGAGTCTATCTGGATATTCTAAAAGAAAATTTTGAGGAAAGTGTTCAGAAATTAGGTATTGAAGAAGATTATTATTTTCAACAGGACAATGATCTAAAACATACCGCCCACAATACAAGACTTTGGCTTTTGTTTAATGTAAAAAAGCAGTTGAAAACTCCACCGCAGTCCCCAGACCTGAACCCCATCGAGCACTTGTAGGATTTACTCGAACGCAGAATTCGAAATCACGTAATTACTTCGAAAGAAATGCTTAAAACTGTATTGATCGAGGAATGGAACAATATTAGCCCCGAATATACTGCAAAACTTGTTGCATCAATGCCAAAACGGTTTAGTGAAGTCCTTAAGCTTAAGGGTTATCCTACTTCTTATTAATATTTAGATAAGTGTATAAAAATGTGAATTTCTGCATTAATTTAATTTACGTACGCACACTTTTGACAAGTCATGAATTTAACAATTTTTACTTTTTTAATTCTCTTTATTTTTATATAGCTTTATATATGCCTTAAACTTCATAGAAGTTTTCTTAGATACATAAGTATATAATAAAAATAAATTTCATTGAAATACCTTTTATTTTTATATCGAAAATTAATGTTTTATTTTCATGGTTATTCTTGTACGCAGACTTTTGTGGCTGAGTGTATATTAAATATATTTTGTGTGAAAAATAAGCTTAAAATAAATTATATTATTCTTAATTACCATCCATATTTATCAATTTTATAAACTTTTAAATGCTCATTTAACATTCTACCAAATTTTGTTGATACATCATTAAAATGATGCAAAAATTTTAATTTCTCATTGTAATTGTCAGTACTAAAGCTCACAAATAAACGATCATTAAAATCATTTAATTGTTCTTCAAATTCCGCCATATCCGTATTTAACGATAAAACTAATATAAAATTTAGTAAAAATTCCATATGGGCATTTAGTAAAATTTCATTAGGTGGCTGATTGTCTAAAAACTCTTTAAATTCTGATGATAAATTTTCAATTAATTCCGAATATTTTCGTTGTTTTTCCGGTAAATCTTCCAGACGATAAACTATAGACAACATATATTCAATATCGCTAGCTTCTGTAGATAGACTTAAGTTTTTCAAATGAGTATACATTCGTATAAGATAACTTCTATCAATTTGAATCCTTTCATTTAAATATTGTTTATCTAATTCATTTAATAAAAATATTTTAAAATCATCTGGCATTGTATTGAAAAAATTATCCAAAAGATGTTTTTTCTCTTTATACGTATCATTGGCCCGAGAATGTTCAAATAAAGCCGTTAGAGTTTGTAGTTCCAAAGCATATTTTTCCTTCCACTTTTCAGAGATTATTTTGAAACGTTTTATATATTGAGTTAAACGTAAATTGATAATGTCTTCTTCTTCCTTTTCGGATATTGGCTCAGATGCAGCAAGCTTAAGATTTGAAAAAAAAAAAATAAAAAAAACTTGGAAAACTTTTTATTAATTTCGAAAAAAATTGTTCTTACCTGATTTAGTATACAAATTGTTACTACAATTTGAAAGGTTACTATTTTAAAATTCATTTTGAGACCTTTTTTAATCCGTGATTTTCAAGAGTTTTTACGTTTTGCGCACTAATTTGTAAGTATCGTACATTCAATGTTCAATTGTTTTTAAATATATAGAATAATACACTGAAAATAATCAACAAATCAATTATTTTGAGTTTAATTTAAACATTTTCATTTTTCAGTTTTAATTGATTTAAATAGTTCAATAAAAAAGACTAAATAAGGAGTTCTTAAAAATTTAAGAATTTTTTATTTGACACAATGTAAAAAGCTTCTATGCAAAATAAGGAGTTTTTAAAAATTAAGGAGTTTTTAAAAATTAAGGAATTTTTATTTTTGGATACATAAAAAGGATATAGAAATTAATATTAATATTGCACTATTTAATTAAGTCTTCAAACAAATATAAAAAAAATCTAAATTTGAAAGCTTCTTGCCTTATTAGGAGGGCGGATCAATAAGTCCGTGACTTTCCGAACTTCCCTCGTAATTATATGAAATGCAACACTGCTCCCATCAAGTACCACCTGTTAATAGATTACTTTCAAATTTTGAGCAAGTTCCGTCATTTACTTTGCGTTTAACAGCTGTTCAAAACATACAACCTCGTGGATTTTTTTAAAAATGAAAAAAAGTGAATTTCGAGTTCGCTGATCGGAGACTGATTGTGACTATTTCCTATTTCCAAATCTAAAGAAATGGCTCGGTGGAAAGAGATTTAGCTCCAACGATGAAATTATTGATCAAACAAATGCCTATTTTATGGACCTCGAAAAATCCTGCTGTTAAACGCAAAGTAAATGATGGAACGTGTTCAAAATTTGACAGTAGTCTATTAACAGGTGGTACTTGATGGGAACAGTGTTGCATTTCATACGGCTACGAGGGAAGTTCGAAAAGTCGCGGACTTATTGATCCGCCCTCGTACATAAAAAGCTTCGAGAATTTAATTTTAATACTCGTATTGCACTATTAAAGTAACTCTTCTAGCAAATATAATAACAATTCTACTTTTAAAATCAATAACAAAAAATTTGAAAGCTTCTTGCCTGATAACAAAAGCATGATTAAAAAAAATATTTTTGAAATGAAGTTTAAGGAAAAAAAAAGTATATTTTTAAGTCAGCAATAGAATTTTAGTAACAATAAAAGCAGTTTTCAGGGGAAATTATTAAGGAATTTCCCAAAAAATTTATAATTTCACGAATATTTTAGAATTTTACAAAATTTTTCACAATTTTTATAAATCAAAAATATTTTCATATAGCAAAAATATTTGTTCTTTCTCGTTTATTTTTTAAAGCTTCAAATTTTTTTACATACAAAATTCAGCATAATTTTACAATATTTCGTTATTTTGAGGTTCTTCAAAGTGAGTTCTAGACATTTTTCTGTAAAACAGCAGAAGTTTTATGTTCACACTATAGCGATTTTTCTTTTTCCATAAAAACAACATTCCTATAAACTATTTCATAAGCTTAATTTAAAAGCTTTGAGTGAAATTTAATTTTTATTCGTTTTATTTAAAATTCGTATCATACTTTTCTATTATATGAAAATTAGTTTAGAAAAATTAGTTTTAAATTTAATATAAAAAAATTTTGTACCCTTTAGAAATCAAAATTGAATTTAAAGACTTAAAACAGAAATAATTGTTAAGAGAATATTACTTTCAATTTGAAAACTTCTTAAAGTTACTTTAAAAACGTTGTATTAGCAAATTTTAAAAATCAGCTTTCTAATAAACCTTATTTAGGAAATAACAAATTCTAATTTACACACATTAAGCTCAATCTTCATCCAGTTCCCTTAAGCTTCAACCTGGAGCTTTTATTGACATAATTCTTTTTGACTTCCTTATAGCGAAAAGGGAGCTTAAAGCTCCATAAAATTTTTGTCTATAATTATTTATTGAGCTTAAAGCTTCTGAGAGCTAAAACGTATAATTTTATGAAAAAGCTTTTGATATGCCAAAAGCCTTTAAAACTATAATAAAACTTTCAGTTTTTAGAATAAAGATTTCTCTAAACTGTTCTGCGGTTAAGATTTTAATTTTTAAATTTAACCTATTAATTCCACAATTGTATTATATTTTTAATTAAAAGCTTTGCAGGCTCTACAGAACGATTTAGACTCTTAAATAAAGTCTTCATTAGGCAGAGTTCATATAAAGCTGAAGTTTTGAGATTTTTTTGCAGGGCCTTATTTTATTTCTAGAGCTTTTCTTGATCCAAGAGAAAACTTATTTTTTTTAAATAATTTTTGCAGTGTATTCGCACTCAAATATTTTATTGCCTAATAACTGTTTTCAATAATATTATTATTTTGATTTTGTAAGTCGCTTAACCGTTAAATTGTTCACTAATTATAATTATACAAATTCGATCTTATTGATTACAAAATTGTAAACAAATTTAAAGTTATTAAAAAAGTTATTAAAGTTACGAAAACAATTTTAGAAATAAGGTTTTTTCATAGAATTTTACAGTTTTTTGAATGTTTTTAAGAATCTCTGGTCTATATTCAGAAAATTTTAAATTCCCTAAAAATGTATAATTTTCTATTAAAAACGAAAAAAAAAACTTTAGAAATTAACCTTTTTTTTTTATAGATTTTATCAGTTTTTTTGAATGTCTTTAAGAATATATGGTCTATTTTCAGAAAATTTAAAATTCTCTTAGAAATTTATAATTTTCGATTAGAAAAATATCTTCCCTTCCCTTTTTTCTTTGAATAATAGCTTTTCCCACATAATCCCTGTTTTCTAACTTTATATATGTGTTATCAATGTTTTCCTTGGGCGTACCATACACTGAAAAAAAAAGATAGCATAGGTGTATATAAACAATTTCGGAAGCGTAGGGCCTGATTTTTTAATTCTATTTTATAAAAATTTAATATGTACACAGAGAAAACAGATGCATCAACCAAATTATGTGGTTGTCGCAACTAAATGTATATCTGATATCGTTCAAATATATGGTTAGCATTAACCGTATTTTGGTCACCACAAACATAAACAGTGCAAACAGATTCATAGTGACAACCGAATTTCTTATCAACTAAATATTTTCGTTGCAGCAACCACATTATTTAGTTGTCGCAACCAAATGTATTCCTAATACAATTGAAATATTTGGTTTCAGCCAAAATTCTTTTTCATTAACCAAAGTTCATTTACCACAAACATATATATCAGTGGCTTCAACCAAACAATTGCGTTAGCAATAAACTCGGTTGCTTTAACGAATCGGGTTTCTCTGCATATCCCACAATAATTTTTGTTTTTTCTATTCGATCCATTTTGCCCTAAGTGTTAACTTAAGTACACAGGAAAATCAGATTCGTGTTGACAACCGAATTTGTAGCCAATCGAATGGTTCGGTTGTTGTAAACAAATTTTTCGTTTGTCACAACACTAAACCAATTGAGATTTTACCAATTGTAATTTTACTGGGACAACAGTATTTCAGTTGCCTCAATAACAATTCGGTAGTTACAACCGAAAAATTCGATTGCTGCAACTGAATCATTCGTTTGGCAACAAATTGAATTTTCAGTACGAATCTGTGTATTTTTGAAAATTTTTTTTAGATCTTATCCTAAAATATATACGTATTAAATTGTCCATGACAAAATTTTTAAAAAATAATAAAAAAATTAACGTTTGAATAAATAAATTTTAATAATTACAGCTTTTAAAGCACAATGTTTTAAACTTTCAAAAACAACAGTTCACAAATTTCAAATAAAATGTATTTTAAAATATTTATACTAATATTGAACATCACTTTTATAAATTGTGTAACAAATGAGGTAAAATTCAATTAAAATGTGCAATAAAAATTAATAAAATTCTAACAATTTATATTTTCGAAAAAAAAAAAATGTTTAGTTGTTCAAATCTGAAACAATTTCTGAAGAAGAACAAGATGATTACATTAATAATCGTTTGAAACTCTATATAAAACGTTTCGAATTAATAGAAAAATCCAATGATGATATTAATGACTTGGCCACAGATGATGATTTGCATAATGAAAAAATTAAATTTCAAACAGAATTAAAAGTTCTAAAAGCCACATATAAAATGTCATTGAAAGAGAATAATTATGAAGAAAGATTAAATCTATTGGAAAATTTTTATACATTTTTCTCTAAAGATTTTGCAAATTTTTTACTAGATGAACTGGATAAACAATTTATAAATGAAAAACTACTTTTAGAAAGAGATTATCTATCAAATATGTATTTTGATTTACAAAATGTTGGTTTATTGATAGAGGCTGAAAATATCGATAAGGAATTAACGGTAGCCTATTTAATAAAAAATTTAACTGAAAAAATTCAAAAATATTCAAACACAACTAATGGCTTATCTGCAAAATTCCGTAATATATTAGATCAACAACCACCACATCGTATAATAGTTGATGCCCATTTAAATTTCTTATCCCAGTACATTGACTCTTTTGATGAGATGGAAATGCTTAAGTATAAAGCCGGTTTTGATCAAATTAAAAATCAATTAGTTATGGTATATGAAAGTGATGATATCATGGATAAACTTAAATTTGCTGCAATATTTAATGATGTTTCCACTAAATTTGGACGATTTTTAAATGAAAAAATTATTGAATATAAATTTAATCGTTATGGAAATTTATTAAATGGTGAAATTTAAAAAATGTAACATAAATTTTGTAAAACTATAAAAAAAATATAATAATAAATTTTTATTATTGCAAAAAAAAAAAAAATTCTTCAATATAACTCTCGTATGCAGTGGCCCAGGAAGGGGCGGGGGGTAAAATATTTTTTCAAAAGCTGGTAATTTCAAAACCTTAATTTTGCTACCTATTTAAAGCATTTAAAACAAAATTTACAGCTTTTAAATTTATATACAATTTTTATTTAAAACTTATTTATTACATTGACAGATTTACAGCCGTATGTATAGACATTTTATTGATTTTTATAACACAATTATACATCAAATTAACATGTGAAACAACAACAAATTTTCTTTATAAGACTGTTATAAGAATCAAAAAAAAAAAAATGTTTATGCATATGGCTGCAAATTTATACATTTATTATTGAACTCAACAATTTTGTCTGGGTCTACCCTCCATAATATACATACAGACATTACAGGTTAGTTGAAAAGTTCCTGCGCTCGAAATGAAAGAATACTATTTTTGTTACGAAATATATTTTTTTATTCAATATAATCTCCTAGAAGCTCAATACACTTGTTCCAATGATCTTCCAATAATTTTATCCCATCCTTATAATGGTTTTCCGGAAGCTCTGCAAAATAACCGTCTACGGCTGCTATGGCCTCTTCATTAGACGAAAAATGCTTTCCACGAAGGAATTGTTTAAGATTTCTGAAGAGATAGTAGTCACTGGGAGCCAAATCTGGTAAATACGGTGGATGTTCAAGCAATTCGTACTTTAATTCATTGAATTTAGCCATCGTCAAAACACTTTTGTGAGCAGGTGCATTGTCTTGATGAAAAATTATTTTTTTCTTCTTTAAACCAGGTCTTTTCTCACGAATTTTTTCATCCAGCTGATCCAAAAGGCTGCAATAATATTCAGAGTTGATTGTTTTACCTTTCTGAAGATAATCAATCAACAAAATTCCTTTTGCATCCCAAAAAACTGATGCCATAACCTTCTTTTCTGATCGTTGTGACTTCACCCGCTTTGGAGCTGAACAACCAGCTTCAGTCCACTGTAAACGTTCTTGTTTTAATTTAGGATCATGGTGGTAGATCCGAGTCTCATCCATAGTTATAAAACGATGCAAGAAGTCGGTTTTATTCGGCTTAAAAGGCTCCAAATTACGATGAGAAATTTGTTTTCAATCCAGTTTTTGTTGAATTGTAAATGTGTGCGGCACTAACTTTCCAAACAGTTTTTTCATACGTAATTCTTTATGTAAAATATGGAGTACTCGTTCGTCTGAGATGCCTATGGCATTAGTAATTTCACACTTAGTCAAACTTGGATCTTCACTAACCTTCTTCATGTACCTGCTCAATGATTTCTGCTGTAGTTGCAGTTTTTGGTCGTCCTTCGCGTTGATCGTCTTTAAGGCTGGTACAACAACGTTTAAATTCACCATCCCAAAATTCAACGGTGCGTTTTGAAGGTAAGGACTCCTTATACACTTCTAACAATTGTTCATAAATTTCCTTTGCTTTTAAACCCTTCAAAACAAAGAATCTAATGACTGCACGATATTCAATTTTTTCCATATTAAAAAAATCAATGACACGTCAACTTCAAATGGCTTGTAAACAAAGAAAGAATTGACAGAATGACTTGCAACTTTGCATGTGTTCTCAGGACAGTTATACCAACTTGAGAAAAAAAAGTTTGGAGCTAGCAGTGCCACCTCTTGGTGAGCGCAAGAACTTTTCAACCAACCTGTAGAACCAATGTAGAAATTCTTACTTCGCCCATTGAATTTCTTAAGTACGTTTTGATTCTTTTTGTGTTGTAAAGCTTCTCTCTGCTTTTAGATCATTTTGATACAATTCTATGAGGCTACAAAATTCTTTTGATGAAACGTCAATGACTTGGCTTGGTACAATATTGTATAAATTCTTTACCACATTTTCATGACAGGAAAATCTTTTTGCCATACTTGATTTTTTTTTTTAATCGAAATAAGGATTTAATAAAACTGATCTGTAATATTCCGTTGGATCATCTATTTGTAAATTCAAAGGGTATTTATGTGTTCCGACCTGTATTTGGCTCTATACCATACAGCTTTACTATTTCAGTAGTTTCCATATAAATAAGAATTAACTCCTCCTTATAATTTTTCCGCATCATTTTACTAAATTAAAATGTTCATATGCCTTTATTTAATTCAGATTTACTGACTAATTCAGTAATAAGTAATTTTAATTAGAACATTTATTTAAAAAACAGCATTTTCTTTTAAAAAATAGGAATTTGCAAATCAAAAAGTCACATTTTAAATTCAAAAAGTATTATTTGAAATTTTAAAAACGCAATATGAAATTAAAAAAATATCAATCGAACTTAAAAACATTTTTGGACATAGATGTAAACAAATACAATCTGCACATTTGTGGCCGCTTTTGTACGAAAGCTATTTTCGTATATGGACTTTGACGGAATGCGAAATAGAGAAATTTTGATGTTTGCACTGCTCACATTATTCATTTGTTAGTTTTTTAATATTTTATCAAATTACAAATTTCAAATATTTCTATGTCAAGTATGTTTGTTTACTTTTAAAAGAGAAAAGCCAAGATTTTCCATGATTTGGCAGCATTTTTATAAATTCTTAATTTTGAAGCAGCTTTATCTTTAACTATTTAGAAAGTCTATAGCTACTAAAATTTAAAGATAAATAAAGAGAGTGTATCACGCGTCGTTTAGATACGTAGATACAGGGTGTCCGCCGGAAAGGTATACTACTTTGTTTGTTTATAATTTTTAATTAAATGAAAGAGAATGGATCTTATATTGATAAATGTTTTATTTAATAACTTGTTGTGGAAAGAGGTCTTGCAGTAATTCCAATGTAATCCTGGCTGTATGCGATGTGGCACCGTCTTGTTGATACCACATGTTAATCAAGCCGAAAGCATGCAGTTGTGGCGTTAAAAAGTTTTCAATCATATCACGATATCGCTCCCGATCCACAGTTACCGTTACTCCGTTTTCATTTTCAAAGAAGTAAAGTCCAATGATTCCTCCTGACCAAATTGCACACCAGACTGTCACTTTTAATGGATGCAAAGTTGACTGATGAATAATTTGAGGATTTTCCATTGCCCAGTACCGAATATTTTTCCATAATAAATTTGCCAGGTGTCTATTTCACGACTGCCAAATATGAACTGTCAAGACTAATGTTTACCAAAATGGCGGCAAAACAAAGTAGTATGTATACCTTCCCGGCGGACAACCTGTATAAAGACAGATAAGTTTGTTCATTGAGAATTTAAATACAATTTTACAACTGGGAAATGAAATCAAAAATCTAATGGCATATTTTTTAAAAAAAATTCAGTACTTAAAAATTACACGTGAAGGTATATTAATATCCCAGCAAAACCAGACATTACCAAATAATGGGTAAAGTAATGTATAGCCATAGGGGCCGATGGATTACTTTACACCTTACTTCATTGATCAATTTTACAGGCGATGAGCCTCAAAGTAACACGCAGAGAAAAAACATAGTTGCAAAATGATCACTGCTACTATATTGTGCTTGCTGCAATCGGGTATGGTTGCTACAACCATATTATTGGTTGTCTAACCATCAACATTGTTGCTACCATCATTATTATAGTAAATATTTTACTATTTTATGATTGCCACCTTCTATTTTATAACATGATTGACTGTAACCATACTGTGGTAACAAAAATTCTGACTATGAAAAAATATGATAACTATGCAACCATAAAATGCTGGCAACAATCAATGAATAATTATACATAAAATAAAACATGACTGACATTTACAGTCCTAATACGAGTATTGTCTTGATTTCATAAAAACCAAAATGTCTTAAAAAACAATCATATTTTGTTTACTAAAACTGGACATATATCAGATTGGTAGAAAATACCTTTCATGTGGCATTACAACATTGACCTATTCAGATCCAGTTTATCTTTTTTAAACTTTAGAAGATTTTTTTGACGGCTTTTTTTGGAAAATTCCTTATACATGTAATATTATTTACAATAATCAATTCATTGTCATAAAGATTTTATATGGATCGTATTATGATAATCCAGAAATCATAATATAGTTATGGGGATCATAATTTAATAACATTTTGAGCAACTATTATTATGATAATCCAGAAATCATAATATAGTTAGGGAAGCATACTATGATTACATGCAATCATATTATGATAAATTCAATATCATAATATGTTTATTTAGAATCATAATATGGTAATTTTTGGATCATAATATAACTGTAGGGTCCATATTATGGTAAAATTATGGATATTTTATTATCATAATATGATAACCATAATATAGTACGACTATGGTTGGCATAATCATAAACCCAAAAATATATGATGCTCTTCGAATATGATTCTCCCAACCATGTTTTTTCTTTGCGTGAATGTATATACTTATTACTTTAGAGGTGATAATGTAAGAGGTTACTTATATGATTACGAGAATGGAAAAAGTATTGTGTCTAAAAATAGATTTTCAAAAAAGTGGAATTTTTATTAAAAAAAATTTATTTGCAAATATTTTATTTAAAATATTTGTAATTAAAAAAAATGTGATCAAGATGGGAATCGAACCAGGGAATTCTGGTTGCCAGCCAAGAACTCTACCCACTGAGCTATCGACGCATATAGGTATTTGATTGCTTTAAACTTAAATTAATTGTTGCGCTTCGTTTTTTCGCTAGTGTTGTCAAAACAAACACACATTACCATTTTGCTTACAAAAAACCCAAAGTAATGTATCTAAATATAGATTTTCAAAAATATTTCAATTATTACTTTACATTTATAAATCATATATTACGTAATCAATAATGAGTAACATATTACTTTATGCTTGCAAATAATGAAAAAGGTAATGAGCTATCATTACAAGGTAACGCATGAGAATATAGCACCCATTACTAAAGTTTAGCTGGGATTTAATACATACAACAATTCTTTAAGTTGTAAATTTAATATTTTAAATTTTAATAAAGGTAGTAAAAAAAAATTGAATTCATGAGTTCTGCTAAAGAACCAGCAAAAACATGGCATCAAATTCTTACCAGGCTATTTACTCGCTTAATTAATTTTGTCCGCGATGTCCAAAAAGAAATGGACATCGCGGATATTTTTGCAATATTGGCGATATAACTTAACATTTACCAATATCCTTACTCGTTACGCCTGCCAACCTTGAAAACTTTATTGTTTTCGAAACACAAACTTTTTTATAACTGTTTTATAAATTTTAACATATTCTAAATTTTTCCTCAAAACACCTAAATATTTCTCATACACCTTTTAATTGTTGTCTATTAAATAAAATTAGAAAAATTGTAAGTTTCCATTTTATCATTTAACTCATATTTAATATTTATGATATACATATAAATATTAATTTTTAAATCAAAACCCGTTTAGCAGTTTTAATTATCATTTAATATTATTGATATTATTATTAGAAAATACCATATAATTTAATATATAGTTTGAATTTTTTGCATTATTCATTAACATGCTAATATTTATATTCATAACTTCGGGGGAAACCTTTATTTACATATAAGTATTTGTTTATTTTGATTTAATTTTTTTTTAATTTAATTTATATAAACACAATATTTTTAAAGGTAAAAACCATAAACAATCTATTAGTATTTGCTTCAAATATTAATGTTTAAAATAAACATCTTAAAATTTCTAACCTCAACTTGAGTTTATGTTTGGCTGTCATCTTGACAGCTCTCACTCAGGTATTGTTTACAATAAAAACTATTGAAGCTGTTTAAATGTTTCCGAAAACCCTAAAAACAGTTTGTTCTTATTCTAGTCAAGTTCAGATATATATCTTTGTAAAAAAGTTATACAACTTGTTCTGTTTTTTTCCCTTTATTGTTGATTTTTTCTGTGAATATAATTTGTTGTTGCAAAATTATTCGGAAATTTAAAATGCTAACTAAAAGTGACAATTTGTTTGTTGGCGTGGTCGTCATCAGTGATCAGATGTTTAGTCAGAATTATGTGTTAATTATATTAAATATAAAAAAAATTTGCCGTATATTTTATCTGTTAAAAGTAAGTTTATTTAAAAGCTGTTACATACACTGAGAGAAATTAGATAATTTAAGCAAATAGGATCTTAGTAAGTAGTGCGCCAGATCTGCCAGTTTGCAGAGTGGGAAACACCTTAATTATAAATGGGTGTACAAAATCTTGAGATGACGATAAAATATTATTCACCTCTAGGTGTCATGAGCATTTTGTTAAATAAAATTTTATTTTTAAATAGCCAGGATCTCCAGAACTAAACAAGATAGCTCAAAACAGGAAAAGTGTTTACTCTTTTGAAATGGTAACACAAACAGCCTGCGACCGGGAAAGATCCCGAGGTATCCTTATATAAAACAGTGACAAATACAAATCATTACACGCCGATCGGAACGATATGGGAAAATTCCTACAGGAAGGGCAAAATGGTGAAAAAGAAGGGAAAAGTATCCTTCTTGATGGCCCTCCCGATCCTCTTTGACTAGAAATCTGAAATAAAAAATATGTGTACCTTGGAGAACGTGATAATTAATTGATAAGACCATATTTTTGGAAATCCTTAAGGGGAGTGGCAAAATTGAAATAGTCTCCCTTTTAACGGCCTGCGCCTTTGTCTAAAACCCTGAAATTTAAAATATGTATTTCCTGAAGTATATGTTCATTTACTGATAAGATACTTTTTGGAATTTTTTCGAAAAAGCAGTTTCTGCCCAAACAGCTTTTACCAGAAATCTTATATTTGAAATATCTGTTCGCTGGAGTATGGGCTAATTATGGAATATTTGCCAGGTACGTGGTAAAATTCGGATTTATAGGGAAAAATCCCCGTTAAGGGGGTGGGGCCTCCCTTAACGACAAGTTTAAACCACTTTGGCTGAAAACGTGACATTTAAAGAACGTGTGGAATTGAAACACTAATATTGGGAAATGAAATAAAATTAATCAAGGAACTAGTGGAATTAAAACTCTAGCGAAAGGGAAAGAAATAAAGTGGAACGAGAAAGCAGTGAAATTTAAACATTAAACAAGGGCAACCGATTTGAAAACATAAGGGAAACGAAATGGAATAGAATAGAACGGGAAATGAGATGAATTGAAATACTAGACAAAGCTAACCAAATGAAGCAAAATGGGGAACGAGAGGAATTAACATAGTATGCAAGGGGAATTAAATGGAATGGAGCAGGGAACGAGTGAAATTGAAACACTAAATGAAATGTAATGAATCGAACTTTTTTTTAAAGGTCATCACAATACTACACAAAAATTGGGAAACGAAATGGAAGTGAACCAGGAACAAGTGGAATTGATTCTCTAGACAAGGGGAACGATATATAATGAAACGAGAAACAGGAAGGAATTAAATGGAATTTAACGGAACGAGTGAAATTGAAACACTAAATTCAATGTAATGAAGCGAGTTTTTTTTAAAGATCAACACTACACTACATTAAAATTGGGAAACGAAATCGAATTGAACGGGGAACGAGTGGAATTGATACTCTTGACAAGGGGAACGATATATAATGAAACGAGAAACGGGAAGGAAGTGAATAAAATGGAACAGGGAACGAGTGAAATGGAAACATTAATGAAATGTAATGATCACCACTACACTACATAAAAATTGGGAAACCCAATGGAATTGAAAAGGGAACAAGTGGAATTGATATCAGACAAGGAGAACGATATATAATGAAACGAGAATACAGAACAATTAAAACAATAAAAAAAGGCCAACCAAATTGGTGTGGAACGGGGAACGAGTGGATGTGAAACACTAGACAAAGAAAACGAAATGGAAAAGAACAGTGAATGAGATGAATTGAAACACTAGACAAGGGGAATGAAATGGAATGTAACTAAATGGAACAAAACGTGCAGCGAGTAGAATTGAATCACGAGATAAGAGGAATTAAATGGAATGGAACAAGGAACGAGTGGAATTGAAACACTAAACATAGGAAATAGTAAAAAAATTGAGAGAGCTTGTTTGAAGAACCTTAATGGCCAACCTATTTATCGTACATTATTACTTGGGAACACTCGACAAGCCCGGTATTTAGAAAATAACGTTTTATCTATGCGAACAACGCCGCAGTCTTTGAACAATAGTCTCCTTTTATTTTACTATTATTTTTTTTAAAAAGAGAAAGAGCCAATCTTACGGCTCTTGCTCAAATCAGAAATAATCGAATGTACCGAGCCAGAAAAATTATGAACAAGAGCCGGAGCGAACAAGCTAATTCCATCCTTGTTTCGTTGTTTGCTTGTCAGCTGTTACTTATAGTTTGAAGATAGGAACAGTTTCACATTGAATCAATATGTAAGACAGATTCTTTGAGAAACCTTAAGGAATACTCTGATCTAAGGGTTTTCATGAAGTTATAAATTTATTTTTGCAGGTGTAATATTTTGGGACTTTTTTTTTTTTTTTTGCTTTAGCATAACTTGTTAAGAAAATAAATAAACCAAAACAAAAAAGAAAATACAAAATAAAAAACACAAATACGTACTACATAAATAAACAATAAAATTGACTGTTTTCTCTATGAATTCAAAGCACACGCAAACAATCAGTCGTAGGTACTGGTATATAAAGACCAGATTAAAATCCGCCAAACAGTAGTAGTTAAAGTAATCTAAAACGTAACAGAAGCTTAATCCAAAAAAAAAAACAATGACAAAATTGTGGATTCTAACAATACTGGCTTTAGGGGCCCTAGTACAGGTAAGATTTAACAAAAAAAAAGGGTTAAATAAAATAAAGATGTTTTACTAAAAGCCGTACTTAAAAATTTCAGATCTCTATGGCACGTGACTTGGCAGAAGCTTTAAATGTCAACATCAGAGAACAATTAAATTTGTATGAAAAATTTGAAAAGGAATCTGATAGTGCCAACCATTTGGTAGATCTTAAAAAATTAATTAATCTTACCGAAGAGGCTTTAAAAGCTACTGCTGCCGAAGAAAAACAAAAAATCATTAGCACTGCTCACACCAATTTCTCTCCCGAATTCAATACCTGGATTGCGGCAAAACTCGAAGAAGCTGAAGTTAATGGTGATATTGAAGATGCCATTGAATTCTACAACTCCTTATTGACCGACAAAGTTGAACATGAAGCTGACATCAAAAAAACAATAAGCACTTTGGAAAATCTTTTAAAAGAAACCAATTTGAAATTGAAAGAAGAAAAGTATTTAGGTTTAGGCGATACCTTCAGTCCGGAATATCAAAAATTCCTTAAGGAAAATGCTTTACCTAATGTTAATCGTCAATTGCAAAATACTGTTGAATTTTTTGAAAATTTACTACAGGATAAGGACATTAAATTCGCCAAGGAAATTGAGGAATTAAAAGTTAAGACTGAGACTGCTTTAACTGGCGATATTTCAATTGATGACAAAAATAAAGTATTACAAGAGGTAACTAATACCAATAACACTGAATTGGATGAATATTTACACAAGAAAAATATTGAATATCAATAAGTATTTTTGGGAGTTTTTTTTTATGTAAGAAACTTTTATTTAAGAAACTTTTTTTTTATGTATGAAACTTTTATTTAAAATATAAAACAAAGTATTATAACTTTATGGAATTTATAAGTTAAAATTTGTCTATAAGATAAATTTATTCTATTGTAATTTGCTTGTGAACATTAACATTACTAACTGGGATCTTAATGGGTTAAATTTTAATGCGACAATTAAAAAGACTTACCGATTTATACATTTACGTTGTTGAAATTTCACACCACCGCCACAGCTTCGAGAACAATCACTCCAATCAGCCCAATTTCCCCAACGAGGATAAGGACGTGGTTTTGGTTTTCGCGTAGTAGTGATAGAAGCAACTGTAGTGGTGGTGGAGGTGGTGGAGGGTGTGGTGATTTCCAATACATCATTACTTAACCATTCAGTAGTGGCAGAAAATTGTAAATTGGAATCTGTTGTAGGAATTGTATTAACAAATGATGCTAAAGAAGGTTTTAAAGTAGTAGTTGTAGTGGTTCTAGGTGTAGTTCTATGTGTAGTTTTTATTGTAGTAGGCTTAGGAGTTGTGGTTGTAGTTGTGGTAGTTGTTGTCGTTGAGGCTTCTGTCGTCAATATATTATCATTTTCTGGGTAAACATCATTTATACTCGATTGTTTCTTATCAAATC
This sequence comes from Eustalomyia histrio, assembly GCA_949748255.1. Lineage (NCBI taxonomy): Eukaryota > Metazoa > Arthropoda > Insecta > Diptera > Anthomyiidae > Eustalomyia > Eustalomyia histrio. Next base: position 139,434,631 of record OX456526.1, on the reverse strand, counting down.
TCCATAAATTTAATAATTCTACTGATTTTGTAGGTTTTTCGGTAGCTAAGACACTATTACGTTCTTGATTACGTTGTTTTAGCCATTCTTGATGTTTCTGTAAAAAAAAATACAAATAAAATTTGCTTACAATTTAATAAATTTAAGAGAAAGAATCAAAACAAATTATAGTCGGTCAAGCTTCGGAAACCCGATCCATATAATATGGGCTTAAAATTTAACAGTGAAAAATCTGAATGGAATTGCCGAACAACTTAATTTAAGAAGCAAATACTGGAAAGGTGCACTCAGAATTTTATGTAGTTAACTGTTTGTAGTTTAATAAAAATGTTTTCCGTTCCATTTAAAAATTAAGGAACATACATTTATTTTTTAAAGAAATATCTATATTAACTTTTTTATACATTTATTCAAAACAATTTACTATCATTTACCATTTTTTTTTTTCATTTTATTTTTTTTTTTGTTTGAAATTTAATAAAAATTTACCCACAAAACGGAAACTTGTGGTTTATTTGTGTCCGTAACAGTTATTACAAATTTAAATTTTGTTTGCTGTTTGTTTCAAAGAAAATATTCAAAAAATTTCAATTTGTTTTTTTATTTAAATTGGTTGTATATATAAAAATTTTTTCAATACAAATTACAAGAATTTCATAAACACACATACATACACAAATACATTCACCCAAAAAGTGTTTATAGCTTCATATCAGGGATGGAAAATATGATTTCTGTTATTGTACCAACAAGACAAAGAAATTGTACGGTACCAAAATTTTTACCGCTTTTTTTTAACAATTTTATCGTATTGAGTTAGATTTGCTTAGACACTAAAAAGACTTAAAAAAATTTAAATTGACGGGGTGAAACAAAATTTATCGTTAATTGTATGTATACGGCAACAAAACTTTGTAGACAAAACTTTGTAAAATTTCACTCTAATTTTTATAAATGTCACACTTTTTTTCTGACTGTCTGCCTTGAGAGCAATTTAACCTATTCAGGATTTGCTATTAAAAAATTTAAAGGCATTTAATAGCTTTTTAACAATAATACACTTTTTTAATATTTTTTGTTTTAAGAGGTAATTTAAAAACAGCTGTTCAATGTTGTGACTTCCGAATATTTTAATTAAATGTGTATGCAAACATTTCAACTTAAATCTGACTTTATTTTTCACTATAGTATAGTAAATAAAAACAGGTTTTAATTTAAAGTTGCTTTTAAAAAAAAGTCGACTTTATTTTATGTTGTTTTATCAAGTTATAAATTGAAAATTTGAAAAATTTTAAATTGTACTAAATGAGCTGCGGCAGTACCACGGTACCAACCAAGCTCAAAATGTACCAAAAAAAAGTACAATTGTACCATGTTTTCCATCCCTGCTTTATATGCATACATACATTTTGTATTGTACGAGTATATTAAAAAAAAAAACAAAAAATACAAAAACGAAAATAATTTCAAATAAATGATAAAAATCATTTATTTTTTAAGGATTGGTAGGTAAAATTTTGACATTTATTTTAACTGATTATATCATTTGTTTCTTACGGATGTGTAAGTTGATTAATCAACATTTAAAAATAAATAACAAATGGCATTTAATTTAAATGAAAATTAAGTAGACCCGTTTTAAATGAAATATCATTTCTTTTAAATGATATTTTCAGTTATTTTAACTTACAAACTTTTTTAAGTGTGGGTTTATATGAGAACTAGGTCTAAGTGTTGTGCGATTTACTTTAATAAGACATTTACGGATTTGTATGTCTAAATATCAATTAAGCTCAATTCAGATAGGAGCTTTCTATGAGAGGCCTGACTGAATATGAACCGATTTTAAGCAATTCCATTGGGTTTCTTTGACCTAACAGAGCGATTGTTGTATCTTGCTTCGATATTTTTGAAAGTTACAAACATCAGCACAAATCTAATACACTCAGAAAAAAAAGTTAGTAGAAAAATTTGTAAACATTCTTCAATCCCACTTTAGTATTTTTGTACTGATTTTTAGTAAAAAAAAAATATTATTTAGCAAATCTTTTTGTTATATACATTTTAAAAATTACAGAATTTTTACAGAATATTACCAAATTTTTGTTGCTAATTTTAGAAATCATTTTAGAATTTTTGCTAAAATTAGCAAAATAAAATAAAAAATTGGATATTGAAGGGAGATTTATTTCTTATTAAAAGTTACACCTACAAACTTAAATTGCCTTAAAATGTTGCATAGATTAAAAAATGGAATCAGAAGTGAATATACCGACTCATGTCTAAAAATAAAACATCCACTTCAAATAACACTAAAAAGTTTTTTTAGTTCAAAAATCAGCCCTAAAAACAATTAAAATATAACCTTAAAAGCAAAAAAAATGTACTAAAGTATTTTTCAAAACAGAAATTACCAAAAGTAATAAATTTTAAATTAAAATTTTTAAGCCTTTTTTAAATTTTGTATTTTTTAAAAAAATACAAAAAATAAAAAAATTTTATGCTCGATAAAAAAAATATATTTGAAATTTTATACTAATATTAATATTATTTATTTTCTTTCATTCGATCTTCAATATTATATTATATTATTCTCTCAAATTGAGTCTAAGATCTTTTTACATTTTCTTCTTCCAATATTTCGTCTCCACATTGGGTGACTTATTCCCTGAAGATATAATTTTTTCAACAACTAAAACTTATATATATAAATTTTTTTAAAAAAAAGGCGGGAAATCATAAAAATAGTTTTCTGACAATATCAAAAATATTTTTCATACTGTCGTAGTTATATGAAATGCAACACTGCTCCCATTTAACTAATGTCAAACTTTGAGCAAGTTCCGTCATTTACTTTGCGTTTAACAGCTGTTCAAAACATACAACCTCGTGACTTTTTTTGAAAATGGAAAAAATTGAATTTCGAGTGCTCATTAAACATTATTTTTGCAAAAAAAAAAAAACCGTCAATCAAACCAAGGAAAAGCTTGATAAATACAGGTTGGTTGAAAAGTTCCTGCGCTCGAAATGAAAGAATACTGTTTTTGTTACGAAATATATTTTTATATAATTTGTAATTATATGTTTAATAAAAATAAAATAAAAGAAAATAAATAAATATTTTTTCATTCAATATAATCTCCTAGAAGCTCAATACACTTGTTCCAATGATCTTCCAATAATTTTATCCCATCCTTATAATGGTTTTCCGGAAGCTTTGGAAAATAACAGTCTACGGCTGGTATGGCCTATTCATTCGACGAAAGTAGTTACTGGAAGCCAAATCTAGTGAATACGGTGGATGTTCAAGCAATTCCTACTTTAATTCTTTGAATTTAGCCATCGTCAAAACACTTTTGTGAGCAGGTGCATTGTCTTGATGAAAAATTATTTTTTTCTTCTTTAAACCAGGTCTTTTCTCACGAATTTTTTCATCCAGATGATTCAAAAGGCTGCAATAATATTCAAAGTTGATTGTTTTACCTTTCTGAAGATAATCAATCAACAAAATTCCTTTTGCATCCCAAAAAACTGATGCCATAACCTTCTTTGCTGATCGTTGTGACTTCACCTGCTTTGGAGCTAAACAACCAGCTTCAGTTCACTGTAAACGTTCTTGTGGTAGATCCAAGTCTCATCCATTGTTATAAAATGACGCAAGAAGTCGGTTTTATTCGGCTTAAAACGCTCCAAATTACGCTGAGAAATTTGTTTTTGTTAAATTGTTTATGTGTGCGGCAGTAACTTTCCAAACAGTTTTTCCATACGTCCATACGTCTGAGATGTCTATGGCATTAGCATTTTCACGCTTAGTCAAACTTGGATCTTTACTAACCTACTTCATGTACCTGCTCAATGATTTCTGCTGTGGTTGCAGTTTTTGGTCGTCATTCGTGTGGATCGCCTTTAAGGCTTGTACGACCACGTTTAAATTCACCAGCCCAAAATTCAACGGTGCGTTTTAAAGGGGAGGACTCCTTATACACTTCTAACAATTGTTCATAAATTTCCTTTGCTTTTAAACCCTTCAAAACAAAGAATCTAATGACTGCACGATATTAAATTTTTTCAATATTAAAAAAAATCAATGACACGTCAACTTCAAATGGCTTGTAAACAAAGAAAGAATTGACAGAATGACTTGCAACTTTGCATGTGTTCTCAGGACAGTTATACCAACTTGAGAAAAAAAAAGTTTGGAGCTAGAAGTGCCATCTCTTGGTGAGCGCAGGAACTTTTCAACCAACCTGTACTATGGGGACTCTGCACCATCGATTTTAATGTTAAAAAAGTGGTTTACTGATTTTCGTTGTGGCCATACAAGCACGGAAGATACCGAACGTTCTGGACGCCCAGTTAAGGTATCTACACCTAAAACAGTTGAAAAAATTCACGATATGGTATTGGCCGATCGAAGGTTGAATGTGCGATAGATTGTGGAAGACATAGGCATCTTACATGGCTCAGTGGTTTCAATTTTGAATGATCACTTGGGTATCAGAAAGCTTTCCACAAGATGGCTGCCGCGTTTGCTGACAATTGACCACCAATCGCGTGACAGCTTAGTTTCCATGGCAAAAATCCATGAAGTAGACTACGAATTGACCCCTCATTCGCCATATTCACCGGATTTTGTCCCCAGTGACCATTTATTGTTTCCAAACCTAAATAAATGGCTCGGTGGAAAGAGATCTAGCTCCAACGATGAAATTATTTATCAAACAAATGCCTATTTTATGGACCTAGAAAAATCCTATTTTTTGGAAGGGATACAAAAATTGGAGAAACGTTGGACTAAGTGTATTGAGCTAAAAGGAGATTATTTTGAGAAATAATTTTTTTTTTTGCAAAAACAAAAAACTGTGTTTCATTCAAAAAGTCACGGACTTATTAATCCGCCCTCATAATTTATTGACCAACTGAAGAAACTGGAAAAAATAAGCAATAAATTTTGATATTTAAATTTTTGTTAATTTTCGAAATTAAATTTTGTAACTTTTAACACTTTACAAGCCGCTTAATTATTGTACCAACCTTAACCCCATTACTTAATGATCCCTTTAACAACTGTAAAAATTCACCCCAACAAAATTAGAAAAATATTTATTTCTAGCAAAATTCTTGTCTTTGTTTTTTTTTTGGAAATTTGAAACCACGGATCATTAATTTATTTTGCCCCCCCCCCCCCCCCCCCCTCACACTTCAACAAAGAACACAAACAACAAGTTGTTAACATTTGTCAATTAAATTTATACATTCTTTTGTGTAATTTAACAAAACCAAAATCAAACATGGTTTTTGACCTTGATTACGTTTTATGTTCAGTGGATTAGATGATATTATTGTGAATATGTAATTCACAATAAAATTTACAAAATAAAAGAAAAGGCCTACTGAATTCCACCATTCGATTGATGAGATCAATGATCCATAAAGTTTTAACTAAATTTAGTAAATTGTTTTGTAAAAAAAAAAATTCTTCATTAAACAAAAAAGGTTCCCATAAGAACACACCTTGAAAATATAGTGAAATGATGAAATAATTGTAAAATAATGCTAGAAAATGTTATAAAAAATTGAAACTTTTTTCCTAAAAGTAACGGTATTTCAAAATAGTATGTAAGTATTGAAAGAAATATAATTTAAAACTTCACCAAAACCTGTTTACGAAAATATAGTTTTATTTCATCATAAATTCAAGACCATATCTTTATCTTAGACCTGCCCATCATTGTTTCCCCTATCTTTTCTCTACTTCCCAATTTGTAATTCTTCTAATGTTTCGTATTCGTTTCACTTAATAAAAAAAAAAATCATTTTATATTTGTTACCACTTCTATAAATTGGCCTAGTCAGTCACTCACTTTGTTCAATGTTCTACATGGAAAAAAAAACAAAAAACATGATTAAATTTAACCCAATTTACTCATATTGTTTGTTACATTGTCTCATTTGCCACACTTATCTAAAGTGATAAAAAAAAACACAAATTCCACCCACAATTTAATGGAAACAAATGTTTAATATTACAAATATGTTTTTCAGTTACGATATGGCGCCCTAGTAAGACACTGAAATAAAGATGAAATAATAATAATAATAATAATATTTGCATTTTAGAGGTGTCAATAAAGGCAGTTTATGTGCTTATTTAGTTAAACAAAATAGATGAACTTGAAAAAATTGTAAATAAAAATCGTTATTTGCAAAAACTCTATACATAATTATAAACTGCAACCTATTTCATAAAACCTATTAATAAAATCATGATGTCCAACGGACAATTTTCAGAATTACCAGCAAAATTAATAATGTTTACAGACTATTATGTTAAATTAAGGGTTTTTAAAACGCCGGCTTTCAATACTAAAGTTCCCAGCAAAACTTGGGTAATGGGTGTGATACTCTCATGCGTTACCTTGTAATGATAGCTCGTTACCTTTTTCATTATTTGCAAGCATAAAGTAATAAGTTACTCATTATTGATTACTTAATGTATGATTTATAAATGCAAAGTAATAATTAAAATATATTTGAAAATCTATATATAGATACATTACTTTGGGTTTTTTGTAAGCAAAAGGGTAATGTATGTTTGTTTTGATAACTCTAGCGAAAAAACGAAGCGCAACATTCATTTAAGTTCAAAGCAATCAAAACTATATGTGTCGATAGCTCAGTGGGTTGCTTTCTTGGCTGGCAGAGTTCCCTGGTTCGATTCCCACCATGACCACATTATTTTTAATAACGTTTAATGACCACATTATTTTGAATAACGTCTTAAATATGATAAAAAGTGCGGCCAAGATTCATCGAATCTTGGTGGAAGCTTACGTCGAGCATAATCTATGTAAACAATCGTGTTGGAGGTGGTTTGGTTCCTTTAAAAGTGGCTATTTTAAGCTCGCCGGGTCAACCTAAAAAGTTAGAAGACAAAGAATTGGATTCTATTGTCTTTTTTTTAAAGAAAAGTACTTTAAACAAATTTTAAAATTCTACATGCAGAGAAAAAACATAATTGCAACATGATCACTGCTACTATATTATGCTTGCTGCATTCGGGTATGGTTGTCACAATCAAGTTATTAGTTTATAAATAGTTTCTAACCATCCATATTTATTATTTCATGATTGCCATTTTTTATTCAATAACATGATTGGCTGAAACCATACTGTGGTAACCAAAAAATCTGACTGTTAAAAAAAATTTTTTAATAATAAATAAATAAATAAAAATATTTATTTATTGATTTTTTGTAAAATAACAGCTTTCTTATGGAGAATATTAATAAAAAAAATTTATAAAAAAGTCTATAGCACCCAAAAGTTGTTTTGTACGAAAATTTTTCTTATACAAAATACTTTATTTTTCAAAATTTTTCTGATAAAAACCTTTTTAGATTCTATGGACTTTTTTTTTAAGCAAAATACTCAGATTTTTTCTTAAATATAAATTCATAAAAAACTTAGATTCTAGGGCCTTTCTTTGACTAAAAAATTCTAAGATTCCAAACACTTTTTCTAGTAGAAATATTCTTAGATTATAAGGACTTTTTCTAAATGAAAAAAAAAATCTTAAAAATGTCCTTAGAATCTAAGAATTTTTCTGCTAGAAAAAGTCCTTAGAAATGTAAAATTTTTTATTCAATTTTAAATTTTTTCGAAATATTTTTCTTCAAAAAATTCCATATAATCGAAGAAGTTTTCTTGATATTAATTAAATTTTTCTTTAGAAAAAACATTTCTTAAAGAAATTTAAAGAATATTTTCATAATTTCGAATCATAATATAACTGTCGTCACAATATTATGGTAAAATTATGTTTTTTTATTACCATAATATGATAACTTTATTGTAGTACGACTATGGTTGGCACAATCTTAATCCAAAAAATATATGATGACCTTTTTCTCTGCCTGTTAGAACTTTTCAATAGAAACATTCTTAGATGCTAAGGAAATTTTTAAATTTTTTATATAGTCCTTAGAGTCTCAGAAAATTTCTTTAAGAAAAAGTCCTTAGAATCAAAGAATATTTGTTTTAGAAAAAGTTCTCAGAATCTAGGAATTTTTTATTCAAAAAATGGCAATAGAATTAAAGAAGTTTTCAAATTTTTTTTGTAGTATTTTTCTTTAAAAAAGTTCATAGAATTAAAGAAGTTTTCTTGAACAGTCGTTAATATAAAATTTTTTCTTTAGAAAAAAATTTCTGAAAGAAACTTTTAATAGAAAAATTCTTAGATGCTAAGGATATTTTTAAGTTTTTTTTAGATAGTCCTTAGAGTCTCAGAAATTTTATTTTAGAAAAAGTCCTTAGAATTTAAGAATATTTCTACTAGAAAAAGTCCTCAGAATCTAAGAATTTAAAAAAAGGCCAAGCATTACTGAAGTTTTAAAATATTTTTTTGAAGTATTTTTCTTTAAAAAAAAGTCCATAGAATTAAAGAATTTTTCTTTAAGAGTCCTTAATATCAAATTTTTTTTTTAGAAAAAAAAATTCTAAAAGAAATATTCTTAAATTTAAAGAATTTTTTTAATAGAAAAATTCTTAGATTCCAAGGATATTTTTAAGATTTTTTTTAGATAGTCTCAAAGGAGATAGACTCAAAGGATAGATAGACTCAAAGGAGTCTCAGAATTTTTTTTTAGTAAAAGTCCTTAGAATGTAGGAATATTAAGTTCAAAGTAAGGCCATAGAATCTAAGATTTTTTTTAGAAATATATGAATTTTTATCTAAGAAACAATTTGCAGAGTGTGAGAACTTTACTTTAAGGAAAACTTCATAGAATCTAAAAATGTTTCTATTAGAAAAATTTCTAAAAATCTAGTCTTTTCGTACAAAATATACCTTGGATTCCACAGACTTTTTCCTTAAAAAAAATATTTTGTTAATATTCTGAGTACTTTTTTCCAATGGAAAGTTGTTTTTTCACAAGAAAAGAATTAATAAACTTATTAAAAAAATATATTATTGTTTTTATTGAAAAGAATTAAAAACATAAAATCTTTACATAGAATCTTTTTGAATTTATTTAGTGTTTTCAAAAATAAAACCCCGAGGTGAAAATGATCATCTATTATAATTTTTACATGGGTGACTGAACTGATACATATTTTTTTTATGAAAACAACACAGTATTATGACTGCAAATGTCAAAGTGATGTTTTAATTTGATTTATAATTATTCATTGATTATTGTGAGCATTTTATAGTTCCATACTTATCATATTTTATTCGTAGTCAGAATTTTTGTTACCACAATATGGTTACGGCCAACCATGTTATAAAATAGAGAGTGCCAATCATGAAATAATAAAATATTTAAATATGATGGTTTTAAACTATTTATAAACTAATAATTTGATTGCGACAACCATTCCCAAATTCAGCAAGCATAATATAGTATCAGTGATCATGTTGCAACCATGTTTTTTCTTAGCATGTAGAGACTCATAAAGGTCCACTATGATTCTTGTTTCCTTCTTTCCTAAATCCTGAAGGCCGGCCAAAAGCCTGCTAAGCATAAAAATATTTTTTGTCAAAACCGGTCTTCGGCCAATATTAATCCTGAAGGCTAACAGAAAGACGTTTGTTTAGTTGAAAATACCCCAAGACCGGCCTAAGGCATCTGTACATAGAAAGAGACTCAGAGACGAACTCAAACTGTTCATTTCTTAATATTTAATATGTGTTTTACACGCAATTCATTTACAAAGTTAATCTGGGTATTATTACCACTTTATCTGAGAAATATTCAGTTAGTAGAGAGTACTTCAATTATGGGAGCAATGGCCGAATAAACTTTAAAATAATTCCATATAATTTTTAATTCTATAAAGTGGCAAAAAATAAAAAATGTCATCGCGTAATGGTGTTACGCGGATTGCATAAAGGCTTTAAACTTACCCTTATTCGTTCCATAGTTGCTTTATCTGCCTTTGTTAAACCGTACATTAGGGATATAATACAAATTATACTGCAAATATAAAAAAAAGATATTAAATTTACAAACAAATCTATAATATTTCAAAAAAAAATTATGTTCTTCATTACATTCCAAAAACAAATCTTATTTATTTTAGTTTCCCTTATTTGTAACAAACAAATCTAAATGAACCTTATAATGTAATAGATTGAAAAATTTCAACACTAACCAACGACAACTTAATATATTTTGTTGGCGTCTTTTCTTTTTGTATGCGCCGCTTAACGCATCGGGCCATAAAATCTCTCTATCGCTTGCGATTCAAAAACACACATGTTAACAGATACAATTTACACAAACTGTTGAAATATGTCTAAATGTAATGAAGTAAAACGAAAAACATAAATTTCAGATGCAAATCTTTTAAAGTAGGCTAATGATAATGAAAATATGAACAATGTAATTGGATAAATGGGGGGGGGGGAGGAGAACAATAAGGGGAGAGGAAAGGTCTAAGAAAGATTAACAATAAAACAATGAGGTTGTTTAAAAAACAAAAATAAAAATTTGGTACTAATATTAAACTGAAAAATTTTCTTAAAATGAATAAAAATTCCTATGTTCGGGTAAAAATGAAGTAGTTTATATACTCAGAAATAGTTCACTTTTCTTAAGTAAAATTTCTTGATTTTAGGAAAAAAAAAATAAGTATATTAAATTAAAATATATCAATTTTTAAGAAAAACAGAAATTTGCATACTTAAATCTAATAAAACTATGCTTAGTTAAAAAAAAAATTAGAACATAATTCACTCCCATAATAAGAAATGTAACTGTTATATTTTTTTTTTTATTTTTTGCAACAATTTCCTTAAATTAGTTAATTTAAGGAGACAAAGGACCCCCAGTGTTCCTTAGCCATAGATGCCATGTGTCACTTAGGGAGTCCCTTTTTGTAGTTATCTCAAACAGAACCATTAATTAACTACGAAAAGGATCTGACTTTGTCACAATTTATAACGTTTCAGGATATCCTGCAGTACATTTTTTTAATTTGCTAATGAAATTCAATTTATATTTTAAATACATGAGTTTAGTATAATTCAATTAAATTTAAAGACAAAAATGTATAGCAAAAAGCTTGTTAAGAGCAGTTTCCTCACAAAGCGGAAGTCCTCCGAAAGTGGGAAAATACTTACACAATGACTGTAAAGTACTTTAAAATATATGGTTAAATATATTAACTTTATCATAGAAACAGTTTCATATTTATTAGAAATTTTTTATCAAATTTAAGGATAATTTTCTTTTTGAAGAAGTGCTATTTAACTTGATGTTAGAAAATATTTTATTATTTTTAGGGAGTTAAGTTCTAGTTTTTAGTAAAAAAAAATTTTCTAATGAACTTAAAATAAAATTTTTCTTAAAACCAAAGAAAAATTTCCTAACTAACACTAAAATTTTTGATGATGTATGAACTAATTAGTAGGAAATTTTACTGTTTTCTAATAAAAATTTACTTCTCAATAGTAAAATTTTTCTATAATTTAGAAATTTTGACCAAATTTTAAGTAAAATTTGTTTCTTAATTTCAAGGAAAATTTTATTAAGTATTGGTAAAAAGTGTCTTTGGCGCCAATTTAATTTGAATTTTTCCTCCAAATAAGTTAATTTTTCCAAATTCTAGTTCAGTTTTTTTTTTTGAGTGTAATTTTACTTTCTTTTTTCACTAATCTACAAAAAATTTAAAATAAAATCTGCCAAAAATCTTTATTATGTTGTTCAAATTTTATAAATTTTGCTGCAAAAGGAATCACTGAATAGAATGAGACTTACTTATATATCCCCTCCCTGTGTGATTAATCAAAGTGCTGTCATCTCTAATATCACCTGTTTCTATTACTAAGAAAAAAACACTACTAATTGTCATGCCACATAGTTAATTTATTCATCATTTATTTAAATAATAGGTTCTCTGCTAAAAAGTCAAGATCATTTTAAAAATCGATAAAAATCAATCAAAAATTCATAAGCATTAATAAAAAGGTAATATTTATTACCCCTCATGACATTTATTACCATTAAAAACAATATACAAAAACAAACATTTTTATATTTGTTTACACGACATCTTAACACGCAATTTTAAGTATTTTTTTATATTTTGTTTATTTATTTAAAATATTTGTTTCCTAAACAAAAAAAAAAAATTCTAGTTGCCTAAAAACATGCCATAAAATGGTGTATTATATATCAATGGTCAACAGAGGGTCAATTCTCGTTCTGTGAAACGGTGAAATGAAAAGTTTTTTCACGTTTTCATAGTACTTTTGATTCGCGTTCTGTGAAAAAATGTAAATAAATATCAAAACGTTTTCATATGAAAAAAAAAGTGGAACGAAACAAGATTTTTCACGATTGCACAGCACTGGCGATTCTTGTTTTGTGTAACAGTGCAAACAACTGTCAAAATATTTTCATATGAAAAAATATTTTACACAGACTATATATAAGTGAAAAAACATGGAGAAAATTGTAAGAGGAAAGCGTGGCAGCGAAAGCCAAAAGGAGTATTTAATTAATTATTGAGAAAAGCATTTGGACATTGCAAACGATAAGTAAGTAGCTTAATAACCATAATCACACTTTTATTAATCCCATATTTACAGATTTGTAACTGCAGATGGTGCCAAATTTAGAGACGAAAAGTGTAACGAATTAGCGGCGAGCCTTAACAGTTTTAGTGCGACCCAAAAGGACAGTGAAAAATGGCAAAAGTATGGCATATTTATTTATAGTTTATTTATATTCTTTATGAAATTTTTTTTTTAAAGTAATATTAGACTTCATACGCGCACCAAATATAGTTCACTTAAAGTAAGCCGATATAAATACATGAAGTGCTTGTCGGTTGTCATCTCGAATGGATTGTGGTCAGCACGAAGTATGCGTCTCAGCACTCTCAAAAAATTCCTATAAATTATTAAATTATTTACTGCAATGAAATGCTTGTAACATCATTGTCTTACCTTTGTTCATCCGGAATTCTTTGAGTAATATCCAATAATACAATTAATCCAGATATTTTTATATAGTTATTTAAAATAAATTTTACGAACTTAATTCACTTTTGTTTACGTTTTTCTCTGTTTTGACATTTGCTTTAAATTTTGGATAACACAATTACAAAAGTTTCATTGGTACAGTGCGAATGAAACATTTTTTTCATAATACATACGAGAATCGCAATTTATGTATTTGTGAAAAGTTCGAGTGAAAAGTGCTTATGAAAACGAAAATGAAAAGTTTTTTTTCACTTCACATTATCACAGAACGAGAATTGACCCTCAGGTGGCAACACTTGTTTTATATTATATTTTTAATTTTATTAATTTCTTTTGTTACAATAGTGATAACAGTCTGACCTTTTATTTTATATATTTGTTTACGTATAGTGTGGGTGTATCGTATGTTATCGATAACATTTCATTGAAAATCTTTCACATTCATAAATATAAATAAACGAGGGAATTATTTTGGTATGGTCAGGTTTGCTGTGTTTTTTTTACTTTGAAATTGTTTGCGTGTAAAAATTTAGTTTTTTTTATTCATTTTTTTTTAAATTTATATTTTAATTGATTTTTGTTTAATATGGTAGTTAAAGGCTGGCTAATTATTTAATAACATTTCAAATTGTAAAAAATAGGAAATTTGATGTGATTTATAACTCTTGTTTACAAAATAATAAAAATTTTCTGTGCTCTAAGTGCAACTATTTTTTCTCATGTATTTTGATCAGCTAAACTCTAAAATCACATTTTGAATATTTTTAGGGATTAGTTTTTATTTTTGAGATTTTTTCGTAGGCAATTGGACTAATTCGACTCTTAAATATGTAGGTTAGATTAATTGGGTCCCTAGCATAACCAGTTAAAAAACCAGATTACAGATAAGATGTGATGTGATGACATCCAGGATATTCCACACCTTCTCCGAGCAAATATCAGGAGCCTTCGAAATCCGATTCTAGAGATTTTCTCCACATCGTGGACTAGATAATCTCTTAAGCCTCATGCGCCCAAGAAACGGACAGTGGCACATAATATGCTCACGCATCTCTGTGTCCCCTGTAACCCCACAAAACCTGCAATTATCACTTGTCAGCTACTTAAAATTAGTTAAAAAGGTCCTCGTGGAAAACCCTACTGAAATCAGTAGATTTTGTTTGTTTAATATTAGTAAAATAGAAACATCAAAAATAAAACTGTTATATATAAAAAAATTAAGTTATTATTAAGTTAAATTTTTGGTAATTGAAAATAATAATTTCCCCTGCTAAAGTCTGCAAAAAATATTGCTAAATTTAAGTAGACAAAAAAAACTCTTATACGATATTTACAAACTTTTAGTTAAATTTAGTTGAATGAAACAAACGAACTATCCTACCAAGCCCAAGAGAAATATTTATTTATTTAGAGTAGAAGACTGCTAATTTCGGAAAATTTTTAATTTTTTGGAATTTTTTTTAGTTTTGCTGTTTGAAATATAACAACTCCAAAAGGTAGGGTGTACTGTTTTTTATTTCTGAAATACAATTGACTATTTCTGAAATACAGTTAACTATTTCTCAAATACAATTAACTATTCTGAAGTACTATTGACAATTCTGAAATACAATTGACTATTTCTGAAATACAATTGACTATTTCTGAAATACAATTGAATATACTGAAATACAATTGAATATTCTGAATTACAATTGACTATTTCTGAAATACAATTGACTATTCTGAAATACAATTGACTGTTTCTGAAATACAATTGAATATTTCTGAAATACAATTGACTATTTTTGAAATACAATTGACTATTTCTAAAATACAATTGACTATTTCTGAAATACAATTGACTATTCTGAAATACAATTAACTATTTCTGAAATACAATTGACTATTTCTGAAAAACAATTGACTATTTATGAAATACAATTGACTATTCTGAAATACAATTGACTATTTCTGAAATACAATTGACTATTTATGAAATACAATTGACTATTCTGAAATACAATTGGCCTTTTCTGAAATACAATTGACTATTCTGAAATACAATTAACTATTTCTGAAATACAATTGACTATTCTGAAATAAAATTGACTATTTCTGAAATAAAATTGACTATTCTGAAATACAATCAACTCTTTCTGAAATATAATTGAATATTTCTAAACTACAATCGATTATCCTGAAATGCTATTGACTTTCTGAAATACAATTGACTATTTCTGAAATACAATTGACTATTTCCGAAATACAATTGACTATTTCCGAAATACAATTGACTATTCTGAAATATAATTGGAAAAGGTGTATTATTGTAAGCTTCAACTAGATTAAGTTCCAAGTTTTTATGCGCACAAAAATTCAAGTGGGATGCTCATTTTTTTAGCATGATTTATGTAGATCCTCCCGAGCAGTTTGCTATTGAAAATAAGCAAAACCGCTCTAGCGGTTAAAAAGTTATGAGTGAAAATGTGGTGTTACCTTTATATTTTCCATACAAATTGATGTATTTTAGATCAATTTTATAGTAGAAAATATTTTCACTTGGTTTCTTTACCAGTCGCTTTGAATTAAATAATACTTTATATTAACCTCAAATAATTTTCACCTCGAAAATTTTTTCACCTCAAAAAATTTTTTCCACCAAAAATTTGTTTTGACATCTAAAAAAGTTTTTCATATAAAATAAAATTATTCATCCTCCATAATATTACTTCTATAGTTTTTTACATTATTTGTAGCAAAACAGATAGATATTGGTGGAAGGTATTCAAACTTTCGGCACAGCCGAATTTTATTTATTTTTTTAACTTGTTTGTAATGCATTTTATTTATAACTATTTTTACTTTAACCTAAAAAAGACAAGGTAAAAATAGCTCCACACACATATGCAAACACCATTTTGAATTTTCTAAATTAAAATTTATAATTTCTTTCGGAGACTTCTCCACGCGTTAAGCCCCCTACAAGCTATAAATATAAATCATAATAGCACTATGAGCCATCATCCGCCATTTTCTAGATTAATTTAAATCTACATATGACTTAATATTCGAATTTGACAACCTCAAACGCTCTTTTACAGATAATTAAAAATAATTTTTTTTAAACCATATTCTCCATTTTACATCCTCTATTTGAATTTTGAAATTTTTGATGTAGATCTTACAAATTGTGGCAATTAGAAAATCTGAAAGCAGTAATTACTGGCGCCATATTGGCTCCTCTATTTAAAATTTTTTAATTGTTAAATAGTTTATTTTTAATTTGAGCAACCTCCTCTTAACTTGCCTTACTGAAAAATATAAATCGAATCAGTTTATTTTTCAGTAACCTAGACCACCATATTGAATTCACCATTTTGTATTTTAAAATTTTGTCTTCAAATTATCATCAGGTATTCCTAATATTATACCACAAATTTACGATTCTAGTCCATAATGTGTAAATGTGTCAAATTTTCTATCATAAGTAAATATTTTAATGTGCATATTAGAGATGGGCACGTGACACGAAAATTCGCGATTCACACGTGAGCCAAAATTTAAATTACTTAAGTGATCGGGCGTGAGCGGTAAAAACAATTTCGTGCGTCGTAATTTTTCATGATTATACGTTTTATTCGTTCTTTATTTTTTTGATTTTTTTTTTACATGACTGTTTATTTATTCAAGACTGTTTTTTTATTTCAGACGTTCATGTGATAAAATAAATTCTATTTTGTTTAATTTACCGAAATATTTTGAATTTTTGAAGCGTGAGCATGAGTATTTCGTGAGAGTTAGCAAAAATTTAAATTACACACGTGATCGTGCGTGAGTAGTAAAAAATCTTCGTGCGTGATAGTGCGTGATTGTAATTTTTGGTTTGTGATTGTGCTTGAGTCAAAAACCGCTCACGTGCCTATCTCTAGTGCGTATAATTAATTTTCTTATTTAAAATTACTCATACGTTTTAATTGAATGATTTTAAAAAGTATCTTTTTAATTTTCATAAATTTGGATATTTCAAAGCGCTATTTTGGGCACATTTCTAAATAATTTCTTTAGGAAGAGTGATTCATAATAAATTCGGAAAAATTAATATCGTTTTAAAAAACGTCAGGTTATTTATTTTTAAAATCTAGATAAATTCTTTATAACCAAAAAAAGTGCTTAACTGCACTTTTTTTAATTTTTAGTAGCAAAATTATATAAAACTAGAATGGACAAATTTTAAAGCCCCCAATTTGGATTAAGGAATTTCAAATCTAGAATACTAAGGTATTTTGATTGAACCAATTTTTATCTTAATTTTTTTTTTTTTAATTGCAAAAATTTTCGACAAACTGTCGAATAAAAAAGTACTAAAAATTGGCTTTTCAACCATTTTTTTACACCCTAAATAACGGAAATGGTACTGAAAAAGGTCAACCGTGGATTTGGATTTACTATTATTCTCTAAAGGTGGATTCCCTTATCAGAGAAAAATTATTTTCTGAAAATTGAAATTTGAACATTTCGATTTCGGAAGGGTTTAGGGAAAGTAGTAGGAACT
Organism: Eustalomyia histrio; assembly: GCA_949748255.1. Classification (NCBI taxonomy): domain Eukaryota; kingdom Metazoa; phylum Arthropoda; class Insecta; order Diptera; family Anthomyiidae; genus Eustalomyia; species Eustalomyia histrio. The sequence continues at coordinate 139,417,106 of OX456526.1, read as the reverse complement.
AAGGAAAGTAGAATTAGTAAATGTGGAACGAAATATATATGAACATACATGATCATACATGGGCTTGTATATGATCATACATGGGTATACATGGTCATATACGTCCATACATGATCTCATATATGACCATATATCTTCGAATACGAAATTTGAGGGTATATGGTGATATATGTGCATATATTATCATACATGCTCATATATTATTCATGTATGCTCGTATATGATCATATACGTCCATATACCCTCAAATTTCAGATCCGAAGATATATTATCATATATGAGATCATGTATGGTCATATATTGAACAATGTATGGACGTATATGACCATGTATGCCCATGTATGATCATATACAGGCCCATGTATGATCATGTATGCTCATATATATTTCGATTTTGACACGGGTATGGAAAATTTCGAAACCGGATTTGTACTAAGGAATATCAAATCTACTAATCTTACATATTTAGTTTTCGTTACGATGTGTTTGGTATGAATTTGTTGATAAGAGTTAATGTTCATTTTAGGCAGCTTACCGCTATTGATAAGAAAATAAATTAAAACTTCAAAAAAGTTACATAGAGATAATTTGTAGCCAATGAATTTTTTTTTTATTAAATTAGTGAAAAATTTATTTCATTTTCTGAATAAATAGTTTCCTTAAAATTAATTATGTGGGTTTACGGTGCGTATGATTAATATTTTTATTTATTATAATTTATAATGGTCAAGTAAAAAATTACACATTTGAAAAATCCAAAATCTTTAATAAATTTCTAAACTCATAAAAATATTTCCAACAATTAAATAACCATAAATTATTTATTAGTTGTAACAACAAACCCTTTCTTATATTAAAAAAAAAAACTTTTTAAAATATATTTAATAGTTTTTTTTTTTTTAATATATTGCGTTCGATTATGTAATTGTAGACAAGAAATTACAAATCTTCTCCACAAGAAGACAGACAAAATTAAAAAATAAAAAAAGATTGTAATTCAACGTGTGTGGTGTGGTGGTTGGTTGGTTGGTGGTGGTGATATATGGTGTATAGTGTGGTGTCTGCTTTTAAAGAGGAAATTCAATCCACCCTATGACTTCATACTACTGCCACTATTTATTGCTCTATAAACAGCAATAGTTTTTTTTTGTTCATTTCTTTTTTTGTTAATTAACAATTATAAGAAGAAAAAAAAATAGAAAAAAGCTTTGTCGTTTTTATTTTCGATAATGAAATTTTACTACATAAATATTTAGTTTAATTGAAATATTTTGGTCATAGTTTTTTTTATTATCATTTGATTAAAGTTGTAGAATTTTGTGTGTTTAGGCTTATGATTCAGAATTTTATTTAAGCATTCAGTTGAGGGTGTTGGATTTTACTTTCAAGAGTGTTATTTCATAGCTTAAATCTTAAGTTTTTTAATAGTTTATTATGAGAAACAAAAAAAAAAAAAAAAACAAATAAATGGCAGTTAGTAACGAAATTGTGTATTTTACACATTATTTATCTATGAGAGTTAATAGAAAAGACGATTTATGGGGTTAAATGAAATTTGTCGAAGAAGACATAATATTTTATAATTAAGTTTTGAATTATGAAATACAACATGTTTTATAATACAAACACTAAAGCCTTTATGACACTTCGATGGCCATAAGTTGATACGAGTAGCTTGTATAGGAATATTTTTTCAAAACTTGTGTTTCTAACCACTGTCCAATTATACAACTGAAATTTGGCATTCTTATATTAAAATGTAAAAAAATGCAATTTACAGTCGAAGCCTGAATAACGAATGATATATTGTTAGGCCTATTCGTTATACCAAAATATTCATTATACCGCAACACATTTTTCTTTGAATTTTACTTTATCTTTAGCATTTGCAGGAATTTTTTTATGAAATTGTTTTTAAATTAAGTTAAAAACTTTGCAAATTTTTCTGAAATAATTAGCAACAAATTACAAAAGTGAATAATTGCAAAATATATAATTGAGATCTCCCAGGTCTGATACTCACGAATAAAAGATGTAATTCATCACAATTAAGCCCTACCCAGATATAAAAATCCCAATTTAATAATTAAAACCCTTTTATGAAACTTATCCACCTTTACAAAAGTTCAACTTTCACCTTCACTAACCTCTTTCCTGGATAATCCCCAAAATTCCCACATATAGAAAGAGTCTCAAATGAATGTAAATATACCCCTATAACCAATTAGGTTATAAGAGTAATATAAAATTAGTGAAATTCCATTCCCCTTCCCCGCTTAATAAAATCCCCAAAATCCCCACAATCAAAAACCACTCCAGATGTAGAGCAATCAATACATACTTTATTGTGTGTCCAATTGTTACCACAAAAAAGTGTGTACAATTAAATTATAGTCGCTCAAGACCAACCATTTGTTAGCCTTTCCTACACTGGGTAATATTCCATAAAAATTTGGGTCCGAAATTTTAATGGATTTAAATAGACAGATTTCCAAAAATATTCAGTGATTCAGTATAGAATAAGCCAACAATTTATTTTTGCGAGCTATAAAGGTCAAACATAAATTAATAAATAGACAGACAGATGAACATGGCTAAATGGACTAACAAGTAGAGTATCCCAATGGGTATCCTTCGATTTTAAAGAAATTTTCATATGTGATAGAAGATAAACAAATAAGAGACTCCTATTTTTTAGCGGTTTAATTACAAGTTAAAAGGGTTAAGAGGTAAAGGTTAAAATTACCCATTTTTTTCTGGTTTCTTTTCTATATTTTCAATAGAAAAATTTGGTATCAAATAAAACATGTTCCAGCAAGTTTATTTGTATAGAGAAATGTTGCTAAATTGATTAAAAATTTACTCATAATAATTTGAATTTTTTTTTTTTTTGATATTCCTAACCATTCGACTTCCAGGCATCTTTGCCTATATTAAAAAAAAAATAAATTTGTGGTAAATCTGGAGCGAAAACATAAGAGACATGGAAATCAAAATTTCTGTTTTCTTGAGAACTTTAATAGTTTACATTATGAAATCTAAATAACATAAATTTAACACAAGTTTCCATACAAATATCGAGTAATTTTTGACCTCATTTCTTAACTTCTAAACGTGAGTATAGGCCGATAAAAAATAGGTGTCTGCCAGTCAAGAAAAAAAAATGAGTTGCTATATATCTTTAAAAACTTTTTAACTGATTTCAAAAAGTATTTGGAAAAAAAAAATATTTTTTTTGCTTAACGTAGAGTCGACTTTTTAGATTTTTCGTTATAATTTGGGCATTAACTGTAAAAATGTTCGGCAAAAAAACATCGAAATGGATCTGGTGGGTAAATACTAGAATTGGATACTTAAGGTATATAGTCCTTAGAGAAAATTATTGGTCCCCTTTGAGGCAAAACACCCGGCTGTAAATGCCGCAGTTATAAAAAGGCGACCCTTACGATCGACAAAAAAAAATTGAATTAACTGAAAACGATGTATCACACAATATAAATTAACTGTAAGAAATTTAGGCGATTTTTTTAAACTCGGCACTTCGATCGTTTGTCCAAGATAGAAGATATTAAACGATTTTAAAAATTTTAGTTTTTCCTGATCAGGAATATTTTTCACAACTTTTCCGCAATGATACATAAGAATCGAACAATTTTCAACTTCGGCCCACATGCTACTGAACAAAAATCTCGATCGAAAATATGACAAGTTTCAACGCCCAATTTACTCTTTTAATTTCCAAGATGGCATAAAAGTTGACTACCCATCTTAAAATCGAAATATATATGAGTATACATGATCATACATGGGCATACATGGTTATATACGTCCATACATTGTTCAATATATGACCATACATGATCTCATATATGATCATATATCTTCGGATCCGAAATTTGAGGGTATATGGACGTATATGATCATATACGAGCATACATGAATAATATATAAGCATGTATGATAATATATGCACATATATCACCATATACCCTCAAATTTCGGATCCGAAGATATATGGTCATAAATGAGATCATGTATGGACGTATATGACCATGTATGCCAATGTATGATCATATACAAGCCCATGTATGATCATGTATGTTCATATATATTTCGATTTTTACATGGCTAGGTCAAATTTAGATTTTTTTTAATTATTTCCCATAACAAAAATTTATAAACAAAAAACTAATTTCTATACAAAACTTCCCTGTTTATTTAAAATATTTTCTATATCACAGTATTCCAGGTTACAAATAAATTCTATAGAAAAATTCTAAGTGATTGAGTTAAAATACTCGAATGTTTTTAATAAGATTCTGATAATATTTTTTCCAAAAAAATTCTTCTGCAGAAAAATTCTCAGATTCTGGGGTAATTTTGCCTTCAATTATGTTATAACAAACTTTACAAGCTATAGAGAATATTTTTCTATATAAAAATTTTTGGATTCCCAAACATTTTCTAATAAAATAAATAGATTTTATGTACAGAATAATAAATACAAAATAAAATATTTTTGCCGATTTTAATTTTCATTTTGGAAATATATATATTTTTTTAGAAATTTGAATTCTAGGATTATTTTTCTAAAGAAAAATTTAAAATTTTTTTTTTCTATAAAAAAACTTAAGATTTAGTATGTTTTTAAAAATTTTGACAAATTTTTAACAAACTATTTTTTTTTTATAAAAAAAAATCAAAAATTTTTTTTTATAAAATAATTTTTATATTCCAAAATTCAGGAAATTTTTGCTTGATTATATTCACATATGGTGAACTATACCAAATTATTAAAAGAATTCATTTAAACTTACCTTAAAATTTGTTTTAAATTCGTCATTTTTAATCGCATTTTAGTAATTTGAACAAAATTGGACAATTTGTGTTTTATATCATTGAAACACTTTGAAAAAATTTCAAAATTTTGTACTTTATTTTTTGTAAAATCTGCAAATAAAAAGGAGAAATATCAAAAATTAGTAAAATATTGAGAAGAAATTGTAAAATAAGTAATAAAATTATTTTAAAAATCAAAAAGTTTTTGTTTTAAAAAAACTTAATATTTTTTTTGGTATATAAAAATTATAAAAACTCATCTAAAAATCGAAATATATATGAGCATACATGATCATACATGGGCCTGTATATAATCATACATGGTCATATACGTCCATACATTGTTCAATATATGACCATACATAATCTCATATATGATCATATATCTTCGGATCCGAAATTTGAGGGTATATGGACGTATATGGTCATATACGAGCATACATGCATAATATATGAGCATGTATGATAATATATGCACATATATCACCATATACCCTCAAATTTCGGATCCGAAGATATATGATCATATATGAGATCACGTATGGACGTATATGTATGCCCATGTATGACCATACAAGCCCATGTATGATCATGTATGTTCATATATATTTCGATTTTTACATGGGAATTAAATAAAGTTTTAAAAATAAAAACGCTTATATTTATAAATGAAACTATTAAAAATTTCGACTAAATATAAACATTAAGCATTTTAAATTAATGGAAGAAAACTAATAAAATTTATTTAATATTATTATAAACTATTTTTATTTAAATATTATTTACTTACTAACAATTTGTATGAGTCACCCTGTTTTAATAGTTTATTTACTACTTAAATATCATCGTGGGAATGTCATCATTTTAATTTTGTATTCAAATATTTTTAGTTTTTCTATATATTTATATAGTTGGGCGCTAAAAATTCACGCTTCATTGATAAATTAGAACAAATACATCATTTTATTAACTGTACATTTAGTACAACAATTTGTAGTTTAATATGAACCTGACCTGATAATGTCAAAGTATTCAATGGAAAAATAAACCGGAATAAATTTGATTTATATGTTTATCAATTTAAAAAGCTAATGCTTACTTATTATTTTTTAAATATTAAAATTGTTCCAATTTTAATTTCTAATTTCGTTGTACACCCTTTTTTAAAAACTTTGTTGCTAAAGTTGAACATTTTTTTTATTCTAAGCCTAAAAAAGATTAATTAAAGATAATATTTTTTTTTGCTTTTTAATTAAATCTGAAAAATAAATATAAACAAAAACGTAAAAAATTCCTAGAATTTATTTTGTATGTAACACAATTTTTAACGAAAAGAGAGTTTAGTTCAATGAACGTAAATGATCAATATCTTTTTTTTTTTCTATATGTGTTTTGCATACTCGTACTTTATTTCAACTCATAGGAAGTATGTGATGTAATAATGTCAAAAATTTTAAAATTAAAAGCAATTTTGAAATTGGAAAAATGTTAAAGCTAAGTTTAAAATTCGATTCAATAAAAGTTCATTAAAATGTAAAAACCAACAAATATCTAAAAATTAAAAAAATATGCATCCGCTGAAATTTAATAAGAAGTTCGTGCATTTGAAAGTATTTTTGTTTTCGATATAAAATATCAAAAGTTTTATGTATTTTTTACAACATTAAATAGAACCAAACTAAGGCAGTTAATCCGTGAATTAAGTCTTAAAAATTTTTTTCGAGAATATAAATTTTTCATAAAATTTCCGGGTAAAAATATTAAGAAATTTACAAAACCAAAAAAGCACCCAATTTTGGTATATTTTAGTACTAAAAATGGCAGATTGCACATTAAAAGAAAAACCGGTAAACCTTAAGGTTTTATTCTCTGTCACATATCCGCAACATCATTCAAATCATCATGTAAACTTTGGGAGGATTCCCTTTAAATCTTTTGAATTTGAAATTTTTATATAGAAATTTATCAGCTCTTCCCTGTTATTAGGGCTTGATTGTGAGTTCAACATATGGCTGACATTATGTAAAAAAATATTTTTTAAACCTATTATTTCAATCTCAATGATAGAATACCAATTGTAAACGAATATTTTTAAATTATATTTTATTTTTCAAATTCATACTTTAATTTAACTTTGAGCTTAAACTTAACAAATTTATTTCAATTTTGTTTATTTACACAATTTTGTTTTCTCCATATGCATAATTTACAATTCAAAGTTCAAGACGCCACTGACGACGATTAAAGTATGGGTGACGTTATTGACTGCTATATAACGCAAAGTACAAGGTGGGGCAATAAGAATTACCCTATTGGAAAGTGCAGGCATTTTTGCAAATGGCATCGTATGTCAGTCTGCTTTTGACATTCGGAAAATAGACACGTGCGAAATTTATAATGATTATGAAATAGTTGCTATACGCCTTAAGAACGACCGATTTTGGAACTTAATAACGAAGTGGATGATTTTCCATCAAAATTGATCTTGAGGCTCACGTGAATAAGCAAAATTTTGGGTTCTGGGGGGACGGAAAATCTACGAATAATTTAAAAAGCAGCTTTACACCTTTTCAAAGTCACCGTGTGCTGTGCAGTAATTTTTTGAAGGAGCCGACGGCCATGCTGGCTGAATTTTTCTACCCGGAAGTTGACGATCTGCATTTGAAGCACATGCGGTTGCAACAGAACTGGGCCACTTGGCATACTGCACGCGTTACAATGCGTATTTCGAAGGATAACTTCCCAGCATGTACACTCACCAAAAAAAAGTCTGTAATGGCAACTGAAAATTTGGCTGTTATTAAGAGCAAATTTGAGCCCAGCGGTATTTTTTGCTAATCTTAGCAACACATTTCTGCTACACGTCAGCAGACAATGAAATTTGTAGAAAAATAAGCTGCCGCTACTAAATTTTAGTAAACTTTTTGTAAAGCGGAATTTAAAATCTGTTTGCTAAAATCAGCAAAAAAATTTATTAAATATTATTAATATTAGAATAAAATTTTAAATTTATCTTTTTTTATCGAGCATTAAAATTTTTTTATTTTATTTATTGTTTTCAAAAAATATTTTAGACAAGATTAAAAAAAATCAAGGGCTTAAAAATCGTAAAAACATAAACGAAAAAAATTTTAGTCAATCTTTTTACTTTTAAGGGAAAATTTTAATTGTTTTTAGAGATGATTTTTAAAACCAAAAATACTTTTTTGTTCTATTTTAAGTGAATGTCCTATTTTTAGACATGAATCGGTATATTCACTTTCGATCCCTTTTTTAATAGATGTTAAAGTTTGAGGCAATTTTATTTTGTAAGTGTAAGTTTTAATTACAATTAATATTTCCTTCAATATCCACTTTTTTGCTAAATTTAGCAAATCGGTTTTCGAAAATTTGGAAAATGATTTCTAAAATAAGCAACATAAATTTGTAAAAATTCTGTAAAAATTCTGTAATTTCTAAAATCTAAATAGCTAAGAGATTTGCTACATAATATTTTTTTTACTAAAAATCAGCACAGAAATAGTAAAGTAGGATTGAAAACCGTTTACAAATTTGTCTACTAACTTTTTTTCTGAGTGTATAATCTCGCGTTTCGGTGATTTGGCTTTGCGGACTTCTAATAAGGATTAAAGTCGTTTGTGCAGGCGATGAAGCCACAAATACTGCACACAGTTATGCAAAATGCAATACAAAAAAAAAACCAAATTTGCATTAAAGTTAAAGGCTGCCATTTATCGATCAAAATTTTCCACAACTAATTGAAACATAATTTTTAAGTGCGAATAAAAATAATAAGTTAAAAACCAAAAGAATTTTCATTTTAAACAATAGTTATAGTGCAAGAAAATAAGATGATGGTTTTTGCCCCCACCCTGTATAATTTAATGTTACAAAAAATCACAAAAATTGATGTTATATATCGTTTTTTTATAATTTTAAGTTTTTTTTTTTTAAGTTTGCAATAAATCTTATCACAAAGTCGGAAATTGTATAGAATTTTTGGTGTGTTTGTTTTCATCTATTGTTTAATAAAATTTTGAAACAAACTGTGTCAATATTTAGTTACTTAAAAGAGAGGCTATAAAATAGCGTGGGCCGAAGTTGCATAATTTTCGATTCTAAAATTGTATCACTGCAAAAAAAATTGTGAAAAAAAATATTATAAAAACGGGAAACATAAAATTTTTATAAAACAAAAACTACTTGAAATTATATTTTTTATTTTAAAATTTTAGTAACGTTAAGAAATCAACTTAAACGCGCATACATAGGCATATACGTCCATGCATGGTTCAATATAGGACAGTACATTATATCATATATTATCATATATCTTTGGATGCGAAATTTAAGAGTATATGGCTGGATAAGATTATATTTGAGCATATATGAATCATATGTGAGCATATATAATTATATATGACCATATAGTAGGTCATATAGACCTAAATTACGGATCCAAAGATATATAGTCATATATGCGGTCATGTATGATCTTATGCGTGGAAATATATGATCACGTATAACCATCTACATGAATATTTATGCTCATATATATTTCCTTGATATTAAGAAACAAATTTTATTTGAAAATTGGTCAAAATTTCTAAATTGAAAGAAAAATTTTACTACTGTTAAGAAAATTTTTTTTAGAAAACAGTAAAATTTCCTCCTTATTAGTTCATACATCATCATTTTACTGTTAGTTAGGAAATGTTTTCTTGGTTTTAATAAAAATTTTATTTTATTTAAGTTCTTTAGATATTTTTTTTACTAATAACTAGGACATTACTCGCTAAAATTAAGAAAATATTTTCTAACATCAAGTTAATTAGCACTGGCTTTTAAGTGTAAATTATCCTTAAATTTCATAAAATTTTTCTAATAAATATGAAACTGTTTCTATGGTAAAGGTAATATATTTTACTATATATTTTAAAGTACTTTACACTCATTGTGTAAGTATTTTCCCACGTTCGGAGGACTTCCGCTTTGTGAGGGCACTGCTCTTAACAAGCTTTTTGCTATACATTTTTTCTTTAAATTAAATTGTTTTATATTAGACTCATGTATTTCAAATATAAATTGAATTTCATTAGCAAAAAGGTAAACAAATTAAAAAAAAATGTACTGCAGAATATCCTGAAACGTAATAACTTGTGACAAAGTCAGATCCTTTTCGTAGTTAATTAACGGTTCTGCTTGAGAGATCTACAAAAAGGGACGCCCTAAGTGACACACGCCATCTATGGCTAAAGAACACTGGGGGTCCTTTGTCTTCTTAAATTAACTAATTTAAGGAAATTGTTGCAAAAATACAAAATATCATAGTTACATTTCTTGATTTTATTGGAAAATGGCAAAATGTCATAAGTTTATTTAATGACATTTTTAGCTTATACAAATTTTAACTTTTTTATTATTAAGTAAAAAAAAAATAGTTTTAGTGCCTTCGATAAATATAAAGTTTAATAGGCGCAACGTCAATTATAGGAAAGGCATTATGCCGTAATGTATAAAATGTCCTTGCGATATTTTGTATTGTAGTCAGCAAACAAAATTATTACATAAAAGCGCAAATTCGAAATTTTTTACCTTTTGCTAACAAAATTTTAAAATATATTTTAAGCTATTTTTAATTCAATATTAAAGATTGTTGAGATTAGAGATGGGCATGTGAGCCATTTTTGACTTACGCACAATCACGAACCAAAAATTACAATCATGCATGATAATTTTTTAAAATGGTTATTTGAATTTGTTTCTTTAATAACTTAACTATTTTGTCTTTAATTTATTGTTTTTTTTTTTTTTTTTGAAAAAAATATTGATAACAATATAAACGTTTTCTAACAAAAAAAATCTATACCTAAGTTTATTATTTTTAGAGAACTTTTACTTGAAAAAAGAAAAAAATTATTTTATTAAAATTTTTAAAATTTGGCTGAACTAAGTTGCATGAAAATTTTCCTTAGAAATAGTTCATCAGTTTCTAAAACCAAATAAATTTTTACTATTACATATGAAAAAATTTATTACTTTTTTTTTTAATTGCCTAAACTAATTTTTAGAAAACAATTAGAAAATGGTAGACTTAAAAACTGAATTTAGAAATGGCTTCTAAAATTTAGTTAATTTTATAACTCGCAAAAGAAAATGAACACACATTAAGTTCAAGTACTTTCTTTTTTTAAGTTATACACATTTTTTGAACTAAATGAAAGTAAATTATGTTCTAATATTTTTTTTTAAACTAAATTTATTTTTTTTACATTTGAGTATGCAAATTTCTTAAAACTGATATGTTTTTCTTAAAAATTATAAATTTTTATTTAATTGAATTGTTTTTTTCCTAAAATCAAGAAATATTACTTATGAAAGGTATGAACTATTTTTGAGTATATAAACTATTTCGTTTTTACCAAAACATAGAAACTTTTATTAATTTTAAGAAAATTTTTTAAAGTTTTAATAAAATTTTACTTAAATTAAAGAAAATTTTTAAGCTATTTAAAGGAAATTTTGGATTTATTTTTAGTTTATGTATTTTTTTTTGAGAGTAGGGTAAACGAAAAACACTATCGATTTCGTAAATTTTTCACAACTTTTCTGCAGTGACTCGAAAATATTTCAAATTCAGCCCACTCTATTATTCATAATCAAACATACAATATAACAAATATAAATTTACACTAAAACAAAGTAATGAAAGAACTTTGTATATATTTTCTAGTTGTATGAACATTTAATTGTAACCCTGTGTAGCATTTAAAGTTTAATCATGCGTGACAATATTGTAGTTTTGTTTTTATTTATATAGTAATAAAAAAAAAAAACTCACATGCGTATATTTTTATATTTGAAAAATTTGTATATCATTATTTTCGCATTTTATTTTTGGGAAACGATTTTTTTTTGGTATTTTAATGGGATAGGCTTTAAATTCAAGATAAGTTTCAACATCATCATCTTAATTTGTTTAGTAATCCAATACCATAAACAATTGATACTTATATTGCTTTGTTAATGACCTTCGTGGTGGAATAGAAACAGATGACAAATTTTAAGAATTTTAAAAATATTTTCTTACTATCCAAGAAGTTTTTAAATTTTTTGAAAAAAAAAAAAAATATGTTTTGTGAAAATTTGTTAGAAATTTATTTTTCAACTCCCACTTTTAACGCCCCTATTCATTTGATATGATTATTGCAAGTCTGGTTTAATTTTGTTAAAAGAAAAAATAATTATTTATTTACTTTGGATTAATTTCGTAATTTGTTAAACAAATTTAAAACAATCTTGATTGCATTACGATTATGTTTTAGATAAGAATACAGCCAAAGAAGAAGCAGAATTTTTAACAGCATCATTTTTTAAATCTCAACAAAGATCTTTAAAGACAAGTGCACAGTGGCACAGTGACTTCAAATAATTCAAAAAATATTCATAATATTTAACTATTATGGGTTTGTATATGATCATATATGGGTATAGATGATTATAAATGTCTACACAGAGTTCAATATATGATCATAAATGGTATCATATATGGTATCAATATGATCATATAAGTTTATATATGCTAATATTTGTGTCATGTATGCTTATATATGATTCATACACTTACCAAAAAAAAGTCTGTAATGACAACTGAAAATTTTACTGTTATTACGGAAAATTTTCCTAATTTCAGCACAGCGGTATTTTTTGCTAATCTTAGCAACACATGTCTGCTGACGTGTAGTATAATGAAATCAGCAAAAAAAAAATTAATAAAAAAGATCAGATCTGAAAAGATCTCAATAGCTCTAATTCCACCAGATCTAATTAGATCTCAAATTTGCTCTGGATCAGGTTAAATGATAAATTATTTTTATTTTGTTACACTTTTTTTATACATTTTTATTTTGTTACGGTCTTGTACTAGATCTGATCAAGATACCCTACGGGAAATGGACCAGTCACAGAGTTAGTCACGTGACCGGAACTTTGTGGTAGATACCGGTCCTCGAGTTGGTTCTCTTATATGAAAGTAACCGGTAACTTTAACATGGGCTTGTCATAGGAGGTGTCAATTTATACCTTTTAAGCTACTTGTGACATATCGCTGACCTTCACTGCATTGGTGTAAGTGAATGCGCAACAGAACAGGTTGGAATTATCTTAAATCATAAGTAGTCTCATGTTAGACGCTACGTGATGTGTATCAGAACTAGTGCAACATGAAATGTTACGTGGCTGGCTCAAATGTACATACTTAAGGACTTAGGATAAGTAATTAATAAAAAACTGGTTACATATCAATTGCAATGTGTTATGTTGCAAAACTTATAGTGAATTAATAGTTTTGTGATATATGTATCACTTGACCACTTGGATATGTTACAGAGCAAACGCCAAAAAATATTTTTCCATAAAGAGAATTTTTGGAAAATTTTTAGACTGAAAAGATTTTCAAATCAGGAGAAAAGAATTAGTTTTGTAATTCACTTTTTTAAAATGAATATCGTTCCAAAATCGGTTCTGTTTAAATCAGTTCAGTATTATGTCAGCTATGCAATAGTCGCGGGATTTGGGGTTTTGCCACCGATTGACATTCTTTTATATACAGCAAAATTTGTTGAACCAGTTCCGTGTTCTGTCATTATTTCGACTATAACAGTCCTAAGTTCTTAAGTCCACATTGATGTTTATTTCACTTTAGTTACATAATATATATCCAGAAAGAACCAGTCAATGTTCTGCCACCATTTCTATATTTAAGACACTGGTAATTTTACAGCAATTACCACTTTTTCAGACACTGAATTATATTTTACACCAGTTTTGTGACATGTTCTTTATTTATTTATCACAGATTTATCACCTTGGATCAATTGACCCTTCATTTCCCGTAGGGTATATACATATTTGACACCAGATATGATCCCATATGAGCTTGCTCATATCTGGCTACAGAAATCAACAAATTTTACAGATCCCTTCAGATATGAACAGATCTTGTACAAGATCTGTTCATATCTGTCCATAAATTGGATCACATATGCAATATCTAAGCATATCTGAATTTAAGATCTAATTAGATTCAATCATGTCTAATTAGATTTAAGCAGATCTGATCAGATCTAAACAGTTTTAGTACAATTAAATTAGTATAAATAGTATAAATTTGAGTAAAAATTTAGTATAAATTTTAGTCAAAATTTAGTATAAATTTTAGTAAATTGCTCAATTAGTTGTAAAATATAGAAATTTTGATTTATAAAAAAATATTATAAAAATACACAAATTAACTCAATTATTTTTTGATAAACTTGTTACACTTTAAAGCTGCCAATTTCTTTTGAAACTGCCTTACGAATTCGAATATACAAATTTATATTTTTTTCCAGCAACATTTTGTTATTTTATTTATTTTGTTTTTAAAAAATATTTTAGACAAAATTAAAAAAAAAATCAAACGCTTACAAAAATAGTAAAAACATAAACGAATTTATCATTTTGTTTAAATTGTTAATTTGTTGTTTGTTTGTTAATTAACTTTGTAAGTATAAGTTTTAATTATTCAAAATACAATTTCTTTCAATATCAACTTTTTAAAAATTAGTTAATTTTTTTTACCAATTTTAGCAAATCGGTTTTTAAAAATTTGTAAAATGAGTTCTGAAATGAGCAACAAAAATTTGTAAATATGTATTCTGTTAAAATTCTGTACATTCTAAAAATCAGTACAAAATTAGTAAAGTTTACAAGTTTTTCTACTAACTTTTTTTTGAGTGTATAAATACGGTCATATGCCTTTAAATATGGGACCCAAATATATATGGTCATATATAAGACCGTATACGGCCATTTATTGAAGTGCGAGGGCGGATCAATAAGTCCGTGACTTTTCGAACTTCCCTTGTAGCCATATTAAATGCAATACTGCTCCCATCAAGTACCACCTGTTAATAGACTACTGTCAAATTTTGAGAAAGTGCCACCATTTACTTTGGGTTTAATAGCTGTTTAAAACATACAACCTCTTGGATTTTTTAAAAATGGAAAAAAGTGAATTTCGTGTGGTCATTAAACATTTTTTTTTGCGAAAAAAAAACCGTCAATCAAACCAAGAAAAAGCTTGATATATACTATGAGGACTCTGCACCATCGATTTCAATGGTAAAAAAGTGGTTTACTGACTTTCGTTGTGGTCGCACAAGTACAAATGACGCTGAACGTTCTGGACGGTCAACTGAGGTCAATACACCCGAAAATGTCAAAAAAAAATCATATGACTGTGTGGTTTGGATTTTAAATGATCAGTTGGATTTAAGAAAGCTGTCTGCAAGATAGGTGCCGCGATTGCCATTAATTGACCATAAACGTAATCGAGTGACAACTTTAAAGCATTGCTTGGAGTTGTTTAACCGTAGTTCAAATGAGTTTTTGCGGCGTTTTGTAACTGTGGATTAAACATGGATCCATTTCAACACTCCGGAGACCAAGCAGCAGTCTAAAAATGGCTTTATTCGGGGGAACCGGCTCCGAAGAAGGCAAGGTAAGTTTGTCGGCCAATAAGATGATGGCACCAGTTTTTTGGGATGCACGCGAAATAATCCACATCGATTACCTTCAAAAGGGAAAAACAATAAACGGCGAATTTTATGCCAACTTATTGGACCGATTTAACGAGAATTTAAAAAAAACGACCCCATATGGCCAAGAAAAAAGTTCTTTTTCATCAAGATAATGCACGGGTGCACACGTGTGTAGTTTCAATGGCAAAATTCCATGAATTGGGCTACGAATTGGTACCTCATTATTTATTCATTTATTTCTCCGGATTTAGCCCCCAGTGACTATTTCCTATTTCCAAACCTAAAAAAATGGCTCGGTGGAAAGAGATTTAGCTCCAATGATGAAATTATTGATCAAACAAATGGACTTCGAAAGATTCTATTTTTTGAAAGGGATACAAAAATTGGAGTAACGTTGGACTAAGTGTATTGAGCTAAAAGGATATTATGTTGAAAAATAATTTTTTTTTGCAAAAAAAAAACTATGTTTCATTCGAAAAGTCACGGACTTATTGATCCTCTACTCTACATATTGATACCTCTACTCACATATTATCATATAAGCCCATATACGATCATATGCGATCCCATTTTAACCTGGATAAATAAGAAATTTTTAAACAAAATTTAGGTACATTTAAAAAAAAGAATTATAAATTCCTGACATTTCTTTACTAAAGCCGTTGCTTCAAAGATAATTAAATTGAAAAAATTTTTTACTTGAAATCCGATATTATTTCTGTGTTTTTAGTTGCACTGTAGCCAGTAAAAATTTCTTACAACCTCTTCCAAGTCGGAATTATTTTTTCTATCACTTTTTATATCTTTCATGTCACAGTGTCTTGCAAAACTTGATACACTAACAATCACAACTATTTGATACAACATTTTAAATGATGTAGTATTTAAGAACATATGAAAACATTAAATGTCCAACACACTTATATAAAATATGAATGAAGTTAGAAAAAAAATATTTATGTTGCCATAATTTTAATATATCGGAATTTTTAAAGAAAAATATTACAAGAATAAAAAGTAATTAAAAAATGAAATTAGGTCAAAAATACAGTACAACTTTTGTAGAAAAAGAGTCACAAAATAAAATCAAAATTTCAATTTCATTTTCATGAACACAACAAATAAATTCACTTATTGTCAAAAAAAATGTATTATTGTTGGCTTCTTTACAACAACAATTGGAGGAAATATTTAAGTGGCTTTGATTTTTCCTAAAACAATTTTTTTACAAGACACTTACATAATTGCCTTTTTTATGGGAAGTGTATGGTTGGGATGTATTTGTTTGTAAGCAAAACTTGTTGACAAGATACTTAACAAAAGAAATTTAATATGAAATTGAAATTTCATAAATTGTGTATAGATTTTTTTTTTATTATTTAATAAATTTTATGATTTTATTATTGTATTATTTTTTTAAATTTATATTTAAAACTTTGGTTTCTGTTACAATAAAGTAAGCAAACAAGTGGTTTTATAGCAATGCTTTAAAGAGGTCTTTTATGTCTTTTTAAAACTCTTAAAATTCAGCTACTGTTAAACAATTTTATTATATTGAAAACACATACTTCACAGTTAAAATTTCAAAAAATCTCCCATAACCCCCTGTTTATACATATTTGACTTTATGCTTAATTTTATAAATCATTTATTTTAATAAAAAAAAAACTTTTTTTAAATTTCATTTAAACCTTATTGTATAGTCTTTCATCAAAATGATCAACTTCTTTTCAAAATTTGTTTATAGTTTTTTTTTCTTTTCTGTTTTTTTCCGAACGCTTAGTGTTCCTCAATCATTATTGACTGCATCTATCATCAATATTATTTGTCTATTGTTTTCAAAAATTTCCAACATCAAAAGTAAATAAATAGAAGCAAAAAAAAAAAATCAGTTTACTATGACTGAAAAACAATAACTTTAACTCGCTCAACTGTAGGTCTGTCCTGCCCTCCACCTATTAGACAGTTTGTGAGTCAGCCATTGATTGTTTAATGATTTGAACCCACCAAAGTGCATTAGAGCTCATTATCTATTGGGGGTATTGTGCAATTGTTTTTTTTTTTTTTTTTTGGGAAAAAGTAAATGATAGCATATTATAAGTTTGTTAGTATTTACAATAAAAAAAATGTATCATAACCATTCATTATTTTCTAGTTACTTGTTCATTTGAATCTTAAAAAAAATGGGAAACAATAAAAATAAAAATTATCTGTAAAGAAAAATTTTTTGTTAAAGAAATTTGATATATAATTTAAAGGTAGAGGTCAATTTTATATATTTTTTTTGTTTGTTTTAAAGAAAGTTAAAAAAATTTAAATTCTCAGAAATCTGCTTTGAAGATCTCCCTGGAAGACCCATAAGTTTGTAGTATGATACAGCTTTAGTAGCTTTCTAAAGTACTCCCCAGCAAAAACACACCTTACCAAGTAATAAGTCTAGTAATCTAAACTCCAAGGTTTTCACGTATTACCCTTTTTATTATAATTCTAACTTTTTTATATGGGATGTCCCAAAAGGTAAGGTGTTCTGCCTACGAGCAAGCTTATGAAAAAATAAATAATAATGGGTTACGCGTATGCATATTAATAATTGATTACTAATAACCCATTATTATTTATTTATTATTTATTTTATTTTATTAAACATATAATTACAAATTATATCTTAATAGCCTTACCGAGTACTAGCAACGAATGCTCGTTGTAGCGAAAACAGACCAGAGCCTGTGGTGGGAATCGAACCCACGACCCCCGCACTGATAAGCTAGTACGCTACCAACTAGCCTACCGGGGCGCCCAATTATTATTTATTTTTCTGTAAGAAATTGAGTAACGCATTATTTTTTAACTCCTGGTAACCAATTATAATTTAACTTTGAGTTAGTGACAAGGTTATGCGATGCAGTGTTGTGAATCTCAATTTTTAATCCGCTTTTCTTTCAAAATGAAGTATATAATTTAACCCTTTGCCAGGCAATAGTTGATAAATGTCCCATTTTTAGTTTTTGTCGTATTTGGCCCAATTTTTAACCAATTTTCTTAAATGTGTATCGACAGTTGATAGTTGTTGTTTTCACACGATACAAGCTAAAATATTTAGATCAATATGGTCTCAGAGCCAATAGGATCACCACAAATTCATAAAAAAATATATATATACAGGTTGGTTGAAAAGTACCTGCGCTCGAAATGAAAGAAAACTGTTTTTGTTACGAAATATATATTTTTTATTCAATATAATCTCCTAGAAGCTCAATACACTTGTTCCAATGATCTTTCAATAATTTTATCCCATCCTTATAATGGTTTTCCGGAAGTTCTGCAAAATAACCGTCTACGGCTGCTATGGCCTCTTCATTCGACGAAAAATGCTTTCCACGAAGGAGATATTGAATTGAGATTTCTAAAGAGATAGTAGTCACTGGGAGCCAAATCTGGTGAATACGGTGGATGTTCAAGCAATTCGTACTTTAATTCTTTGAATTTAGCCATCGTCAAAATACTTTTTTGAGCAGGTGCATTGTCTTGATGAAAAATGATTTTTTTTTTCTTTTTTAAATCAGGTCTTTTCTCACGAATTTTTTCATCCAGCTGATTCAAAAGGCTGCAATAATATTCAGAGTTGATTGTTTTACCTTTCTGAAGATAATCAGTCAACAAAATTCCTTTTGCATCCCAAAAAACTGATGCCATAACCTTCTTTGCTGATCGTTGTGACTTCACCTGCTTTGGAGCTGAACAACTAGCTTCAGTTCACTGTAAACGTTCTTGTTTCAATTTAGGATCATGGTGGTAGATCCAAGTCTCATCCATAGTTATAAAACGACGCAAGAAGGTGGTTTTGTTCGGCTTAAAACGCTCCAAATTACGCTGAGAAATTTGTTTTCGATCCAGTTTTTGTTGAATTGTTTATGTGTGCGGCACTAACTTTCCAAAGAGTTTTTTCATACGTAATTCTTCATGTAAAATATGGAGTACTCGTTCGTCTGAGATGCCTATGGCATAAGCAATTTCACGCTTAGTCAAACTTGGATCTTCACTAACCATATTATGTACCTGCTCAATGATTTCTGCTGTGGTTGCAGTTTTTGGTCGTCCTTCGCGTGGATCGTCTTCAAGGCTGGTACGACCACGTTTAAATTCACCAGCCCAATATTCAACGGTGCGTTTTGAAGGTGAGGACTCCTTATACACTTCTAACAATTGTTCATAAATTTCCTTTGCTTTTAAACCCTTCGAAACAAAGAATCTAATGACTGCACGATATTAAATTTTTTCAATATTAAAAAAAATCAATGACACGTCAACTTCAAATGGCTTGTAAACAAAGAAAGAATTGACAGAATGACTTGCAACTTTGCATATGTTCTCAGGACAGTTATACCAACTTGAGAAAAAAAAAGTTTGGAGCTAGCAGTGCCATCTCTTGGTGAGCGCAGGAACTTTTCAACCAACCTGTATATTTTTGCATAATTTTTGGAACACATTTTCTCGAATCCTATTGGACAACACAGGGAATCAATATTTCGGTAGGACATGGTCCATTCCTTTATTTCTTAGAAACATCGAGATATTTGAAATTGGTTCACTTTATACTGATACAATTTGTATCCAATGGTTCGTCAAAGTTCAAAAAGAGGAAGTTTTTGCTCAGTTTTAAACATTTTTTATTCGCATTGAAATTCTAGTAATTTTTTTTTTGATTTGATTTTTATAGATTTTTTCTCCTGATTTCAAATTTGATTTCCAAAATTTTCAATCTCTTTACAATTTTAAAAAAATTTTATAAAAAGGATATTTCGGAACTGGAGTTAAAACTCGATTTTTGCCCCAAGATGATTGAAAATTTTTGTCATATTCGTGATCTCAAAACCAAAATTAACACAAATTAATTAAAATAAATAATGTGTCGAATAACTCTACAAAAGTTTGTAGATTTTTTCTTGTTCACTTACATGATAATTTGTTTTATTAAACACTTTTAATCGAAAAGGTAAGCCATTACTGGTAACTTATTATTATTTATTTCAAAATAATAAAATAAGTAACATATTATAGGTAATACATTATTTTTATTTTCAAACAAAGTAATCTATAAAGTAATGATATGTCATTACCATGTTTTTGCTGGGTCATTCCCAAAAGCAGCGAAATATCTTTGGATCCGAAAATTGAGGGTATAAGACCGTATATGTTTATATATGATCATATGTGTTCATATATGAATATATATGAAAATATACGGCCACATACGGCCATATACTCTGAAATTTTAGTTCCGAAAATATATGGTCATCGGATCAAGTGTGTTCATATATAGTGCTATGCATGGTCGTATATGATAATGTATGCCCATGTATGATCATATACAAGAAGAAATTAATTTTTACATAGGTTTGAAGATAAATTCACAAAATCTAATATTTTTTGTTAAAAAAAAGTCAAAATTCAAAAAATCTGACTCCCCAAGGTGTTTCATATACTGCCCAGCAAAACCACACATTACCAAATAATGGGTAAAGTAATGTATAGCCATAGAGGCTGATGGATTACTTTACACCTTACTTCATTGATGATTTTTACAGGCGATTAGCCTTAAAGTAATGGGTTCATTCTTACATTTACGCTTATTAAAAAATTAAAAATAATGGGTTACCTTTTTGCAGATAGGGGGTAGAAAAATAGTTGGTTACCTAGATGATTACGAAGAGGTGAACAATAATTGGTTACTTTGATTTTTCATTTTTTAACTTTAACTTTCCAGTTAAAATGTTTAATTTTTTTAAACCAATTTAACTTTAACTTTCCAGTTAAAATGTTTAATTTTTTTAAACCAATTTAGGCTTTTCTACAGAAATACAAACTAATAAAATTACGAATGCTAAAGTTTCTGAAACTAAAAAATGCTTGTTGTCAATAGATGGCAGTAGTTTGTAGATTTTGCAATAGTGTGCAACATAAATAAATGCAAATCCCGTAGTCTAGAATGCAGACAAATGTGGAGCAAACATCAAAATTATGTATCGTATTTTCTGTGTGGATAACTCGATTTTGTAAATATTTATTGCCGTCAATTTATGTTCCAATAATTCTCCGGCAATATTCGTTATCAATTATTGCTATTACGTAAAACTCAGCCTTCATTTTTGTTTGACAATTATAAAAAAGGCGACCCAAAAAAAATCAAACAAAACATGATAAAATTTATAAGAATTAAATGAATTTTAACAAATTATGATAAAAACCAAAAACAAAAAAAAAATAATATAAGCTTGGCGATGAGCAATTTTGTGCCCTTATTCTGTCAACGCTTTATGCTTGTTGCTAAGAGTTTTTTCTTTAATTTAGATGGGATGGGATACAAATTATTTAACAAATATTGATTTTTATACTACGTATGATTTCAATTAATTTATCATTTTTAAGAGTCATTATTTTGTGTTAAATTGTAGTGCATTACGTAACCAACTGTTGGTAACTTATTACTTTATGTTTCAAAATAATGCTAAAGCTAAGGAGTACACATTACAAAGTAACGCACTATTTACCCAACTATTGGTAACTCATTACCTTATATTTCATAATAATGCTGAGGGTAAGAAGTATACATATACAAAGTAATGCATTATGTATGCAAATATCGGTAATTAATTACTTTTTGTTGAATTATAATGATATAGGTAAGGAATATACATTACAAAGTAATGCATTATGTATCCAATTATCGGTAACTCATTATTTTATATTGAAAAATAATGATATAGGTAAGGAGTACATACTACAAGGTAATGCATGAGTTTATCACACCCATTATCAAAGTTTTCCTGGGCTGAACAAATTTACGAATTTCTGTTTGTATTATGAAACATCTTTCACAGACCATTTTTGTAAACACAAATAAAACGACACCCAAAATGTAATTTGTAAATACAAAAAAGATTTTATTATTTGGTTTTTGTAATTTCACTTTCTATTTTCAAAGAAATTTTATAAAAACAATAAAAATTTACAAACACTTTAAACAAAAATATGATAAAAATTGAATTTGAATTCAAACATTTATTTTTAATTATGTACTTAAAATTTTGTCACATTTTTTTCTGTGTATATTTGAAAAAAACGTAGTTCACAGCATATAAAGGGTTTTAATTAAAATCTTAGAAACGTTAAGTCCTAAAAATAAAATGTTTTTCAGGAATAAATTTTCTTAAGAAAATTTGTTAAGAATTTTTTTAAACTTTAACTCTTAAAAATTTTAATTTTTCCCCGGGTTGGGCGCCAATTATAGGATCTTTAATATCAATGTTTTCGGAAATTTTTTGAAAATGTTTATTTTTAGTTCCATACGTACACGCAGGAAAAAGATATCTTTGAATATGTTTACAGGCAAATATATATTTATTTAGAAACTACCAAATGTATATTTAAAGTAGATTTCCAAGTATTTTATATTTATGGTTATTATACATATGTTTCCAGGCAAACATTGTAATATTTGTATTTTCCCATCTAAATAAACATATATTTACAATTGTAATTTTATCTTTATTATACTTGTAAGATGCAAACAAAATAATGATAAACATAAATATATTTGCAGGCAATCATATATATGTTTGTCGGTGGACGCATTTCAAAGGATCCAAATATATATATGTTTACAAGCAAATATATTATATTTGCAGGCAAGCATATTGTATTATAAATGCGTCAAATATAACTTACAGCGTTTCCAAAATATGTGTATATTACCAGCATTTTTTCAGCGTGAAGCTATGAAGTTGGAAACCATAATTTATAATATCACCTCAATAAAATTTATTATAAGATTTTGTTTGAAATCTTCAAACTTAACGCCGAAAAAACTTAAGCACAGTTAAATATCTTATCTAATTTAAATAATTACTAAGGAAAACATTTATCTTTTAAAGACTATAATTATTTACAACAATAGAAATAACACGGTGTGAATGAATGTCAACTAAAAAGTATAAATGGTTTCTATCTATTAACTCTATATTTTAAATGATGCCTGCCTATAAACAAAATAACGTCCCAACATTTACCCTCTTAAAAATCTTATAGTGAAAACACAAAAACTACAAAAAATAATAACATTTATCATAAAAATTATGTAGATAAAAATAAACCTAAAATAATAAATTAAATGAGGCGCTAAACTTTGTTTTTTATTTTATTTATTGCTCTAATATGCTTAATAGTTATTAATTAATAAATGGTGAAACCTAAAATTAAAAGGGAACTTTTTTGTGTTTTTATTTTTTAGTATATAATTAAGTAATTTAAAATGTTAAAATGGTAGAGAAAAAAGAAAAGTTATGGCCCAATGTAACCATGTGCTTTATTATAAATACATTTAATTCTTTTTTTTTTTTTTGAAACATTGTTAATAACATGAAATATGTTGTGGTTTTTCCATTAAATTTCATTTGTTTTAAAGTCTTTAATGTTTTAAAAGTAGTTAAATAATTTGTTGGAAAAAATACAACATTTGACAGAAATATGAGTATTAGGAATTTTTTTTTGTTCACTGCTGTTCGTTATTGTACTCATATGTGTATTATGTGTAATCAAGTGTTCAATTGCTTATGTAAAATTTTATGAAATATTACTAAGTATTAGAAATTGTGCAAATTGTTTGAAATTATCATAATTTTTAATGATTATAATAGAATTTCCCATCAAGTGTGTAACAATAAATGTTTCACCCTTAATTTTACTAAATATTTATTGAATTTAACAAAAACAAATGAAAGCGTTAAATTTGACTTTAGCAAAAATTTTTTTTTATACTCTTTACAGTGGTAATAAAATATGATAATTTATATAAATTTTAATGTATTTTAAATATTTGCAAAGTTCAAAATTTTCTTAAATACCCATGTAAAAATCGAATTATATATAAACATGCATGAGCTTGTATATGATCATACATGCTCATATATGTATGTCCATTCATTATTCAATATATGAATATACATGATGTCATATATTATCATATATCTTCGGATCCGAAATCTCAGTATACATGGCCGTTTATATCTTTATATGCCCAGCAAAAATGAAGCTGCCAAAGAAGCAATAAAAGCATCACTACTACGGCAAAGGCATTACTTCTTATCTGATGGTTTCATTGATGAATTTAACATTAGCGTGTCATAGGATGGAAGTATTCTAATGTAGCTACTAGCATTACTCATACTTTACTCTAAGGAAGCAATGATAACACAATGATTAGGTATTCTGATACATGAGTGGAAAATGTTCATGTACTTTGTGGTATTTAAGCTTTGATGAAAATTTAATTCATAAGAATGCAGAAAAATAAATGTAAAGAAGCGAAATTTATGCATTGATATACAAATACTCTTTATTAAAACAAATAAATAATTCTGCATTAGTGAAAAAGCATTTTTGAAACATATTTCAAAAATTTTAATGAATTTTTAGACAAATTTTAAAATATTTTTGGATAATTTAAAAACTGGTTGTACAATTTTAAAACATTTTTAGACAATTTTAAAATATTTTTGAACAATTTTAAATAATTTTTGCACAATTTTAAAACATTTTTGGGCTATTTGAAATAATTTTTTCACAATCTTAAAATTATTTGAATTAAAACTGGAAATGGTGTAGTGTTAAATAATAGACATAATGCAAAAATGCAGAGATTGCGTCGTCATAAATATTTAAGGCTGAAAAAATGCAAATGACAGGCCAGCTAGTTTCAATTAAAGGTCAAAAAAAAATCTGTTTTTCTTGATTTTTCAAAACTTTTATAAAAATTGCCAAACTGCATAAATTCTAACCCTTATGAAATTTTAAACTGAAATAGAAAAAATGATTTAATAAAAAAATTAAAAAATTTCATCACAACTATTTTTTTCAATTTGAATAAATGCTTTAGATTCAAAAAATATAACATATGCTTTAGAAGTAATGAAGAGTAATTTTTTAAGATATGCATCGGGTTTATATCCAGATCACTGCATTTGAAATATGAACACATGAATCCTTTTGGAAGTGCCTTAGAATAACACCAAAAAATCCTAAAAGAATGTCAACTAAAGTTTAGAAAGCAATGAAAGAAGTTATAGTCACAGAATGACTACCATTTTTTTTTTGCTGGGTGATCATATATACTCATATATTATTCATGTATGCTCTTTTTCGGATCCGAAGTTATATGGTTATATATGACATAATGTATGGTCATATATTGAAGCACGTCCTTGCGTATATAACTTTGTATGTATATGCAAGCCTCATGTATGATAATGTATGTTCATATATATTTCAATTTTTACATGAGAAATTTTAAAAACCAAAAAATTTCAAAATTTAGCTGACATAATTCTAGACCAATTTCTGATTATCGATTTTTTAAAAATCGTTTTTGGTGTATTTTAAATAAAAAAATTTTTCATATATTTTTGCTTTAGAGGGACTATACAAGGATGATCGATTATTCGCTATTTTACAGAAGCAGTTTTCCTGATTAGTTAAAACTTTCAATTTTCGGTTTCGATTTTGTGAATATGGAAAAATCCGGTCAACCGGTTTTTTTTTAATATTTAGTAAAAATATTGTTTTTATTATTATACAGCTTGATCGAGGTGGCTAAATTTATTCAAAACTAAAAAACAACTTGAGGAATGGATTCAAAATTTTGTTGCAAATGATTTAAAAAATTTTTTCAAATTTAAAAGAAATTTATAAACCTGAAATAAGTATTGATTTATTTTAGCCAGATTGCGTCTAAACTGAACACAAAATCTAAAATATTAATAATATTATTATTAAAATAGTAGTTTACTGTTTGTAGTTAAATGAAAAAGTTGTTCGTTTTATTTAAAAAAAGGAACATACATTTATTTTTTAAAGAAATATCTATTTTAACTTTTTTCTAGATTTATTCGAAATGATTTACTATCACTTACCGATTTTTTTCAGTTTCATTTATTTATTTTTTTTTATTTATTTCAATTCAAATTACAAGAATTTCATAAACACACATACATACAGAACCACATTCACACAAAAAGTGTCTGTAGCCATACATACATACATTTTGCAGATAAAAAAAAAATATACAAAAATGGAAACAATTTCAAATAAATAATAAAATTATTTATTTTTTAAGGAATTGATAGGTAAAATTTTAACATTTATTTTAACTGATTATATCATTTGTTTTTTACGGATGGGTCAGTTGTTTAATCAACATTTAAAAATAAATAACAAAAGGCATTTAATTTAAATGAAAATTAAGTAGACCGGGTTTTAAATGAAATATCATTTCTGGTAAATGGCATTTTCGGTTATTTTATCTTACAAACTATTTTAAGTGTACTTTATTTAAAAACAAATTCCTAAAAAATAAAATGTTTATTTCATTAATTAATTTAACTATTATTATTTTTTCTGTGTAATAATAGAATCGGAAAAAAAATATCTCAATGTGCAGTATAGACCCACTTTCAAAATTAAAAGCAATGCAATATTGATCTCAATTTTTAAAAAAAGACTTTTTATTTTTAATATAACGCTTATTTATTTTTCAGTTAAAAATTAGTGATTATAAAAAAAAATCATAAAAAATATTTTAGATCCCTAAAAATACTTAAAAATAGAGTTAAAATCCTCAAAATTTCAAATCCCTTTCCCACCTTAGGTCCAACTCCCCTTATCTGGCAACACTGCAGAGCAGTAAAAAGCATAATAAGTTAGTTTTAAAATTTGATTAAAACCACAAATTAAAAAAAAAAAACAATAAATAAATTATCATTCCAGGGTTGCCACAAATTGATATGAAAATTTCCGTACCAAAATTTTTTTTTAAAAAATTAAAGAATAAAAAATTATAGAATAAAAATTTAAAAAAAATACTTAAAATTGAGTTTTAAATTTTTAGTCTTAATTTTTCATGGATATTAAAATTTAGAAAACAAATCAAAAATTTTATTTAAAAATAATCTGAATTCATTAAGTCAACGTTTTGACATTTGTTACGAAAAATGTATCTCCGCTAGAGGGGTGGTAGGATAATAAAAAATTTATGAAAATTTTGTGGGTACAAATCTTTGGTCATAGCAATTTTCGTTGCAAAATTTGCACCATATTTTAATTCAGTACAGTATGAGTTAATCTATTACAAGATAAATGAAGAAAATGTAAATATATTTATTTAAAGAAATATTTAATGATTCAAGACCATTTTACGATTAATGAATTTATAATTAAATTCTCCGACCATATAAAATTTTTGTTGACAAATTCTCACTATTTCTTAATCTTAGATTAATCTATTACAAAATAAATGAAAGAACATCTTTCCGCTAATTTGTAAATGATTTTATAATGATAATTTTATAAATTTTTAGTTTAAAATTCTAGTAGTTAAAAGTTTTGAGTTAAAAAATATATATTTTGTAATGACCTTGTTTTGAATAGTCACACAGAATCATATTGTTTTCTTCATCTTCTTCTAGTTGAATAAATTTTTTTTTAAACAATAGATAACTCTTTAAATTTATAACAAATTTACGCACCTTATAATTTCAAAATAAAATAAAAAACGCACCCAACTTTAGTCTTAAACACAATTTAACTTTTCTGCACCAAAATAAAAAAAAACGAAACAGAATTCACTTTAATTGTTTTAGTTTTCAATTAATTATTTTATGATACGCTTTGTTAAATACTCAAAACAATTGGAATTAATTTTTATCCATATAGAGACGTTACAAAAGCCCGAAATACTATAAAAAATAATTAATTATGTTTGAAAAATATATGTAAATTTCATTTAAAGGTATAGTGACAGTTTAGTTGACGAAAAAGTTCATAATATAAATGGTCATATGATGACAAGTCAAAACTAAAAAATAGTCAAAATGAAATATAGCAAATTATTTTAATATCCTACAAAAGTCAGTTGGCGTATTTATAATAATTTGTAAAAAAAAAAATTGTCAATTATAAAGGGGTCAATTTATGAACAAACTATATATGATTAAACTAAGTATTAAAAATAAACAATTGTTAATGCTTTATAGGGAGTTTACATTATGTCAAAATATATTAGATTATAATCTATTGCTTACACTTGTAAATTTCCATTTTTGGCTTTTTGATATGAGTAGTTTTTGATTCGATTAAATTTTAATTCTTATTAAATAAATTTTAACATAACAAATTTAACATAAATCATTCACAATAGACAAATTTATTTAATTACTGAACTTCACTTAATACCCAGCAAAATCATACATTACCAAATAATGGGTAAAGTAATGTATAGCCATAGGGGCCGATGGATTACTTTACACCTTACTTCATTAATGAATTTTATAGGCGATGAGCCTTAAAGTAATGTATCTACCCATTACTTTAGAGGTGATAATGTAAGGGGTTACTTATATGGTTACGAGAATGGAAAAAGTAATGTGTCTAAAAATAGATTTTTAAAAAAGTGGATTTTTTTTTAAAAATTATTACAAATATTTTATTTAAAATTTTTGTAATTAAAAATAATGTGGTCATGATGGGAATCGAACCAGGGGACTCTGGTTGCCAGCCAAGAACTCTACCTACTGAGCATATACTATTTGATTGCTTTAAACTTAAATGAATTAATACGCTTCGTTTTTTCGCTAGTGTTATCAAAACAAACATACATTACCCTTTTGCTTACAAAAAAACACAAAGTAGTGTTTCTAAAAATAAATTTTCAAAAATATTTCAATTATTACTTTACATTTATAAATCATATATTACGTAATCAATAATGAGTAACTTATTACTTTATGCTTGCAAATAATGAAAAAGGTAACGAGCTATCATTACAAGGTAACGCATGAGAATATCGCACCCATTATCAAAGTTTTGCTGGGTATCGTAGTGCATTTATTGATTAATCGGATTTTAATGCGATTACATTAAAATCAACAAGATTTCATATCTACCACAAAATCTCATTTGATGTCGATGTAAATGGCACACGCCACATTAATTTGTTTACTTTTGTTTAATGTTTAAAATTTTAAATATTTTAATTTAGTTTTATACCTTTATATAATTTTTTTTAAAGTTAATTATTTTTGTTTAATTTTTATCTATCAAAAATGCACAAGAATTATTCTTGAATATTTTAAGTTTTAAAGTTTTTAATTTTGTTTATTTTGAAAATTTATAGAAGTCAAGGTCATTTATTTCTTTGATTATAATATATTTAAGTGTTTGTTTATATAGTAAAAACATTTATTTCCCTTATTGGATTACATTTCAAATTCATTCATTTATGCTTTTATTTTTTTATTCAAGAAGTTTTTTTTTTTGCCAAATCATAATTTATTCATATATAAATTATGTAAAATTTTAAATCATTTATTTTATAGTTCGGTAAAGTTTTAAATATAAATAGTTGTTACTTAAAAATCTGACAGGTTGGTTTATGAAAATTGCTTTTAAAAATAAGTATAGATCCGATCAGATCTGTTAATATCTAATTACATTCACCAAATAAAGTCTGTAATGGCAACTGAAAATTTTGCTGTTATTACGGGAAATTTTGCTGATTTGAGCTCAGCGGTATTTTTTGCTAATCTTAGCAACACATCTCTGCTGACGTGTAGTACAATGAAATTAGTAGAAAAAATTAGCTGCCGCTACTAAATTTTAGTAAACTTTAAAATTTGTTTGCTAAAATCAGTAAAAAAAAAATTTACTAAATATTTTTAATATTAGTAAAAAATTTCAAATTTATTTTCTTTATCGACCATCAAAATGTTTTTATTATTTTATTCATTTTTTTCTAAAAATATTTTAGATAAAATTAAATAAAAATCAAAGGATTAAAAATTGTAAAAACATTTTGTATCAATTTGAAAATTTCTGTTTTCAAATATATTTAAGTCCAATTATTTTTTTACTTTTAAAGTCAAATTTAAATTGTTTTAAGGGCTGATTTTTAGAGCTAAAAAAGTTTTTAGTGCTAAGAGCGGATGCCCTATTTTTAGACATGGGTCTGTTTCTTTACATTCGAACCCTTTTTTAAGCAATGTAACATTTAAGGCAATTTAAGTTTGTAGGTATAAGTTTTAATTAGAAATAATATTTCCTTCAATAGTAACAAAAATTTGTAAATATTCTGTAAAAATTCTGTAACTTGTAAAATGTAAATAGCAAAAAGATTTGCTACATAATAAGGTTTTTACTAAGAATCAGTACAAAAATAATAAAGTGGCATTGAAAACCGTTTACAAATTTTTCTACTAACTTTTTTTTTTGAGTGTAGACATAATTGAATTCAACAAAATCTGGTGACAGATTTAATGCAATATATGATTTGATTGCAGTTTTTGGCTACCCGTTTAAAAAATATTATATCTGATCATATCTGTATAACATATATCTAATTAGATATGATTGAATCTATTTGGATCTGGTGCCTGATCCGATCAAATATTTAAGATATGGCATATATGATACATTTACGGCCAGATCTGAACTGCTCTATTGTCAGATCAGTTCATATTAAATAAATCTGCAAATCTTAGAGAATTTTATGGGCAGATATGAGTAGATCTGGTCATATATGATCAAATCTGGTGCAAGATCTGTTCATATCTCAAAATATAAGCTTAATGTTGTAATGTATTTGTCCAGATTTGGTGTCAGATCTTAACCTTTTGTGCGGCTTAAAAAATTACCCTGTAAAAATATTATTTTATAGTTATTTACATACACTCACAATATTATTTCGTTTAAAATAATCTAAAATACATATGTATTAAATTTATCAAAAAAACAATCAAAAAGAGGACTACTGATTTTTCATTCTTTTCAAACCATTTTATTGTTTTTTTAATCATTGTTTAATAATCGAGAAAAGTAGTAAAGGCAATCGAAAGTCGTTTAAAATAACCATCAATTTTTAACTGACAAAATGTAAAAAAAAAAAATGATTTTGTTTTCCAAATTGAAAATTTTTTTTATTTGTATGTAATTTTACAAAACACAACACACACACAGATGTACATATTTTCATTTTCTATGTGTGTGCATATTTGAATAATTTCTTGTAATTGTTATTGAAATAATTTTGTATATAAACAAACTATTTTGGTAAAGAAACAAAAAGGACTTATATGAAAATCTATTTTTAGAAACAGAAAACATAAAATTTTATATTTAACAGAAAATATCAACTCCTACTGAATGTCTGTAAATTTTTATAGTTTGTTTTTTGAATGACTGATTCAAATAGTTAAAAAATATATTTCTATGAACTTCAATTTATTCTTCATTTAAAAACAAACTCTACTTATTATTCTTTAAATAAACTACAGTCGGTAACGGAAAAGAAATTGTGAGTGTATAATAAGTACAAATCAAATTGGATTTTAATTAATATGGTGCCTAACCAAAAGAAGCAAAAAAGTACCAAAAAAGTACCAAAAAATGTACCAGTTAGAAACCAATCATACCACATTTGCGTTTATTTCCATTAGTTTAGATACCTTTTTAAGCAAAAACCCCATTTTTTATCCTAAAAATTCCAAAGTAAATCAAAAACCAAGATAGATCGATCTTAGATTTTTTCTATCAAATATCCAAGGTACTTGAGGTATTTTCCTTGCTTACAATTTAAAGACTCCAATTCGATATTTAATTTCTTTACAGGCGAGGGGAAAAGCTTATTAAAATCTGAAAATGTTTGGTATTTCTTTAAATGAACTTTATTAATAGTTTTGGCAACAATAAAAAAATTCATTTAAATAAATTTTATATTCAAATATTTTCTGATTTTTTAATTTTTTTTTTCTCCTCTAAATAAATAAAAAATCAAACTAGGGCCCTTTTGCATTAAGGCATCGCGATACATGATGATGATTTACACTAATTTTAAAAAAATTTTCATTCACTTTTTTAAGAAAAGCTTATGAAAAATTGTATTAATTTTCTTTTAATAAAATTCTCTCAGTGTACACTTACCTTTATTGTTAAAGATGTTTCTTAATAGCAAAATATGTAAACTTTTGAATACTGAAATTTATTTTATCTTTATTTTAAATAATTTTTAAGGCACTATTTTTTTAACTATTTTATATTTTTTTAAATTTTATTAATTTTTATTGCTTTTTAAATTTTATTAATTTTGAATTTCACTTTTTAAAAAATCAATTTTTTATAATTTAAATAAACGCCTTTTTAAACAAGAATTATGCAAAAACAAAACACGAAAAATCCCGAAAATTTCGTAATACTTTTCTTTTTTTAATTTATTTTATAACAAATATTTCATTATAATTTGCGTTTTTTTTTTTTGTTTTGCCAAGCAAAGCTCGTCTTAACGTTATAGTGCGCAAATCCGAACTGAAATTGCGGGAAAAACAAATTGAAAACTTAGGCGCAAAATTCTACTCATAACAGCAACCGCACAATCGCAGCGCCAGCAACACCATCAACAGCAGCAGCAACAGCATTACAAAGTTAGCAACATAAAGCATAAAATAACATAACACACATTTAACCAAATAAAAGTACTCTTTTCAACATAAATACCATTGTACACAAATTGGGATATGAAAATATTTCTATTGAAGCACAAATAAAAACAAAACAATAACATGAACACGGGCAGGCATGAATACACAAAGTAAACAAACAGTAAAAAAAAACGCACAAGCCCCATTGATTGGGAAAAAAATATATTTTTAATCTAACAGTGGGGGAAGATATTAGTTTAATGATTTAACAGTTAGGAATAATATAGAGAAATGTTACATTAACATTAATGTTAATGCTTTTTAATTTTAACAGATTTATCTTTCAGCAGATGCTGCAATTGTTGTTAAAGCACTGTTAACATAAATTAACATAATGTTTACTCTATCAGAGATGATAAAAAAAACGTGAACAACTGTTTTTGTGTCAACGATGGGACTTTTTAATTAAAAAAAGTAGTTTATCTCCATTGAATTTCTGTTCTTTCTCCAAAATTTTTATTTTTTTTTTTATAAAAATTGAATTATTTTACGAATTATTTTATTGAATTATTACTGAACTTTTATTGAATTATTTTACGGAAAAACCAAATTTATCGTAGGACAGATTTTCTTACGCTAGAAAAAATTCTAATTTTTTTTATTTCATTTTGAGTGCTTGCGAGTAAAAAAAAATGTTTGAATTAGTTTTAATCTTCTAGCCTTATTTTAGCATTTGACTTTAAAATGCGGATTTTTAGAAAATTAAAAAAAAAACACTTATTTACTTATATTGCGTGATACATAATTTCTATGTTATTTAATTTAGGCTGCTTATCACAAATATTTTCAAACTTGCAAAGTATCACAGAGCTTTCAAGTTATATTTTTTTCTTCATTCAGGTAAAATCTAAATACTCGTGATACGAAATTATGTGATAATAAAGTTTTTTTTTTTTTTAATTTTAACTTCATTTGTTGTAGCTTGTTTAGACTGCGAAATTGACATGAAAACATAAAATATGAAAAATGTCGGCGTTTGAAAAAAATATGACGTCTTATTTTTGCAGCAGCATCTGAAAGTTAATATTTATTTGACTCTGGGTGTGTGTGTTTTTTTATAACAAAACATAGAGTTGTATCCAATTGTAGTATGGAAGCAGAAGCGTTTAGAAATAGTAATCAGTCTTAAAGTCGGATTGACTGTTAATCAAGCATTTTAAAATATGGTTTTATCGACTTTTTTAGTGCTCGATTAAGCAGTTAATCGGACTTAATAAAGCACAGAGTTGTACTTAATCAGTGGTGTGAAAACAGTCATTTAGAAATAGTAATCAGGCTTAAAGTCGGGTTGATTGTTAATCAAGCAATTTAAAATATGGTTTAATCGACTTTTTTACTGCTCGATTAAGCAGTTAATCGAACTTATACAATATTATTGTAAATTGAGTAACAAACTTTACCATCCCTGAACTTTTATGTTAACATTTCCACTTTTCTAACATCTTCTTTGTGAATCATCTTTTTCAATACTATTTTATAGACTTTGAAATGCTTCCTAAAAAAAATTTAGTTAATATTAAACTTCCCTAAAAAATATTTAGTGATATTCCTAGTAAAATATCTAACAAGGAAACTACACAGTGGTGTTATCCATAGATATAAATGAAAATTAAATATGTTGTACAGGACAAAAAAAAAATGGAACAAATTTTTAGATGCTCTCTTTTTTTATGTTTATGGTTTAAAAATTGGGGGTCAAAAGTGACCCCATTTTTTTTTATTTAAAAAAAAATATATTAAAAGAAAGCTATCCAATGGTACAAACAAAATCATGAAAAAGTTCTCAACTTAAACTTCAAACTAATTTTTAATCCCTTAAAAAAAATATTGCGCAATTATTATGTGTCTTATCAAATGTTTTTATTTTTGTCCCCTCTATCAACTAGTATGTCGCTTCCTTGTAAGTGGAAAAATATTATAAGGTTTTTTATTTACTTTAAGCTTGGCAGGCAGGTTGATGTAAATATTGCATACATTAAGATATTTTCTTCCTCTTCTTTCCGTATGTTGACATAATAATGATATTAATTTGTTTAAAACGCAAAAATGTAGTAAAGAAGTTTCATTGTTTTTAACTGAAATTGACACTTATTTTAAAAAGAAAGAATAAAAAAAATCTTCTACTTTATTTTACAACATAATTTTTTAATGTTATTCTTTTAGCAGCTGGTTTTTACGTTTTTACTTAACGGTATTTGTGTAAATATTTAGAAAAAAAAATCTGAGTAAATATTTAAGTCTACCCAGATAAAGTTTGTTTTTCTAAGAATTGTTTTATAATTCTAATGTAAATATTTCGTAACGTGTTTACATACTCAAAATTTATGAGAAATAATTAAAATTAATCTTTTTAAGGTACTTTTAAAATCATGGTCAATAGTTTTAGTTACATAGAATCATTAAAAAAAAACTGGGGGATTTATATAGGGTCCGCCATCTAACTTTTTTTTTTCAACTAGTTCTTATTTCGTGAATGGTAACACTTAGCTCATGTCTGATTTGACAGATAATTAGTTTTATCCTTCTGCTGAACGAATATGGTTGTGTATACGCTTGAACAACGCTGGGAAATATTGCGACATTACTTTGAAAATCATGGTTATGTTGCAGGATGTCATCTTTTCAATGTCATCTTTTCAGATGAAGCTTATTTTGATCTTGGCGGGCACAAAAAACCCGCACGCATACATTGAAAAGCCGATGCACCCAAAACGAGTCACTGTTTGGTGCGGATTTTGGTCCAGAGGCATAATTGGGCCATTTTTCTTCGAAAATGAGCAAGGAGTGGCCGTTACAGTCAATGGCGATCGTTATCGGGCCATGTTGAACGAATTTTTGTTCACAAAAATTGAAGAGGAGGATATTGGCAACATTTGGTTTCAACAGGACGGCGCTACGTGCCACACAGCCGAAGCTACACTCGATGTTTTGCGCCCTGTTTTTGAAGATCGCATTATCAGCCGCAGAGCTGATGTCGTTTGGCCACCTCGGAGCTGCGATTTGACACCGTTGGACTATTATTTGTGGGGTGCCGTCAAAGATAAGTGTTACGCCAACAAGCCAGAGACAATTGACGCTTTAAAGGACAATATTCGTGAAGTCATTGGTGAAATACAGCTGCACACAATCGATAATGTGCTTAAAAATTGAACCGATCGTGTAGGCTACTGCATGGCCAGCCGAGGCAGCCATTTGAATGAAATTTTTTTCCATTATTAACCGGAAGGATTGTACTTTCAAATAAAAAAGAAATTTTAGAAAATATTCAGTAATTTTTTTTTATAGCATTTTCAAAAAAAAAAGTTATTTGGCGGACCCTATAGTAGGCCTCTTATATTATGTATACATTTAAAACCCCAATACAGTGATACCATTCAATAACAGATAACGACGGTCGCAACAATTTGAATTACATTCTTTTTCAAAAACTTAAAAGTTTTAAAGTGTCATCGTGAATTATTTATTTAGTAAATGTTATTAAAAATTATAATAAATTACTAAATTTGTTTAAATAATTATTGAAATTTTTATTTTAATTTCAGATCCTAGAGAAAATTTAACCATATATTGAACGGCATTTACATGACTGCGATTATATAACGGTAAGTAGTACAAAAAAATTTACAATTTCATTTTAATTTTAACAAAACTGGATTTGAAGTTTTTATTTTATAGTTGATGTTTTTAATACTTATATGTATGAAAATATATTTTTTGTCTAGTTCGAGATCATAGAAATTTTTTTTTATTTTTTAGTAAAATTTTGAAAAAAAATATCGGCTTTAATATGGCAAATAAATACTCAGATGAAAAAAAAGTTAGTAGAAAAATTTGTAAACAGTTTTCAATCCCACTTTACTATTTTTGTACTGATTTTTAGTAAAAAAAAATTATTATTTAGCAAATCTTTTTGCTATTTACATTTTACAAATTACAGAATTTTAACAGAATATTTACAAATTTTTGTTGCTAATTTCAGAAATCATTTTAAAAATTTTTGAAAACCGATTTGCTAAAATTAGCAAAAAAAATACTAATCTTTAAAAAAGGGATATTGAAGGAAATGTTATTTCTAATTAAAACTTACACCTACAAACTTAAATTGCCTTAAATAGAATAAACAATGGATCGGAAGTGAATATACCGACTCATGACTAAAAATAGGACTTCCACCTAAAATAGCACTAAAAAGTTTGTTTAGTTTAAAAAATCAGCCCTAAAAACAATTAATAACAGCAAAATTTTCAGTTGGCGTTAAGACTTTTTTTGGTGAGTGCAGGTTATAGAGGGAAAAGAGTCATAAATTGTAATCACCCATAAATTTTATTAAAAATAAATATTTATTCATGAAAGAAAAACGGGTTTTACTCAGTTAAAGGGACAATATTTAAAATACTCAAAAAAAATATTTTTTTCCTATAAAAAATAACAAACAAACTTTAAAAGGTTAAATTTTTAAAGTTTGTTTCTAGAAAGAATTTTAGAAAGATAAGATCTGATCAAATCTATTTAGGTCTAATTATATATGATTGATCTAATAATATCTGATCATATACTTTAAGATTTAAAATAAGTGATACACTTTATGGCCAGATCTGATCAGGTCTTGTGTCAGATCTATACATGCCTAAAGGGATATGGGAAATTTGGTGCCCTTTTTTAGCAAGTTATGAGCAGATCTGTTCATACCTGGTGCCACATCTGTTCTTATCTGATATCAGATCTTAGCCATTTAAGCCATTTTCAAAGGCATCCAAAAAAAAATTTCATTTAAAAATAAATATTTTTTTTTAATTCTTTTTTTATTGAAACTGATTAGATATTGTACGCCTAAATAAAATTGAATCTGATTAAATATGTTGTGTAATTTGATTTCAATTTTGTGCCCAATTTTAAGGATTTATCAAATCAGATGTGAATCTGATCCTCTAACTCTCTACAAAAATAGTTCAAAAATAAATAAGTCTTGAAATTAAAAAAAAAAAAAAACATTAAGAAATATTATTAAAAATAAATGTTACTTCAAGAGAAATAATTGGAATCACTTAAAAACTGTTTTAGTTTTCTCAATTTTTAGGAGTAAAATTTTTTCTAAAACATGAATATTCAGTGGATATTAAAATATAATTATCCAAAAACAACTTTCGGTTCAAAAAATTGTTCATATGAAAACGACCATAGATTTCCACAAAACAATTCGTGAACGGGATTTCCGTGAGTCGTGTGTGACCATGAGCAAAAATTAAATGTTCAAGGGTGATTATAAGATTTAACTTGTGAGCTTTAAAGTAAATTCTTTTTGAGTGAATTTTTCATATAAAAAAATTCTTTGAAAAAAATTTATTTTTTAAAACTAAGAAAAAATTTCAATATTTTCAATCGAAAAAAAAAACATTTCACATAACTAATTTATAAAGTTTTTTATTTAAGATTTGATATTCTTAGCTTTCAGCATAATTTATAACTTTTAAAATGGGTTCAGTAATTCCAAAGATATTTAATATAACAACAGAAATATTTCTAATTAATATTAATCATACGCCACAGTAAATGCAAACGTTTAGCTTTTACCAAATTATGGGAAATTTTAATTTGAACATTAATAATTTTTTTTTCCAATATATGTGGGCTAAAAATAAACCATTATTAATAGAAATTTTTGTTAGTTTTCAGTAAAATTACGTTTTTTTGTAAACCTCCGAAACCGACTTAATTAAGGAAATGCTGTTAAGGCGAGTTTATATTGGATGTAGGTCCAAATATGGTGATTTATGGTCCTATGTAAAATTCACAAAGCAAATTTTTAAGCCTACACATTTATACCTACACTCACAATATATTTTCCATAACCGACTGTAATTTATTTAAGAAGTAATACAAAGAGTTTGTTTTTAAATGAAGAATCAATTGAAATTCATAGAAATATATTTTTTAACTATTTGAATCAGTCATTCAATTGTAAAATTTTATGTTTTCTATTTCTAAAAATAAAAATTCATATAATTCCTTTTTGTTTTTATAGCAAAATAGTTTGTTTATATACAAAATTATTTCAATAAAAATTACAAGAAATTATTCAAATATATTTGACACACACAGAAAATAAAAATATATACATCTGTGTGTGTTTTGTAAAATTACACATAAATAAAAAAAAATTAATTTAAAAAACACCACAAAAATCGTTTTTTCTACATTTTGTCAGTTAAAAAATGACGGTTATTTAGAATGACCTTTGATTGCTTTTACTACTTTTGTCGATTTTTAAATAATGATTGAAAATAAACAAAAAAATGGGCTGAATATAATGAAAAATCAATAGTCTTCTTTCGATTTATTAATATGTATTAATTAATTAATTTAATGTGTATTTTAGATTATTTTGAACGAAATAATTTTGTGAGTGTATGGTTTTGTGTGTCTAAATACCAATACATTTTATTTTGTAAAATTTTAAGAATCCATTTTTGATGGATTCCCGAAAATTCCCGAAAATATTTTTAAATCCTTATAATAGAATTTCATGTCCACAAATAAAAATTTTTGTACCTTAATAAAATCCACAAATTTTGGGACAACGCCCCAAGTCTGGTAATTTCA
This sequence comes from Eustalomyia histrio, assembly GCA_949748255.1. Classification (NCBI taxonomy): domain Eukaryota; kingdom Metazoa; phylum Arthropoda; class Insecta; order Diptera; family Anthomyiidae; genus Eustalomyia; species Eustalomyia histrio. The sequence continues at coordinate 139,377,508 of OX456526.1, read as the reverse complement.
CTCTCTGAGACAGAATTAATTTTACAGATCATATGATTTAAATCATTACATTGCATAAAGGCTTTAAACAATTAATTTCTTATTTTCAAATCCTTTACGAATATCAAATAAAAATTTGAAAAATGTTTTAAAATTTTATTCTCAATTTTGTTTGGTCGTTATAAAAATAATCAATATTTGCTTGTTAAAAATTTTCAGGCATTCCTAGCAAAACTTGGGTAATGAGTGCGATATTCTCATGCGTTACCTTGTAATGATATTATTTGCAAGCATATTATTTGCAAGCATAAATTAATAAGTTACTTATTATTGATTACTTAATATATGATTTATAAATGTTAAGTAATAATTGAAATATTTTTGAAAATCTATTTTTAGATACATTACTTTGTGTTTTTTTTTTTGTAAGCAAAAGGGTAATGTATGTTTGTTTTGATAACACTAGTATACTGGGTAGAGTTCTTGGCTGGCAACCAGAATTCCCTGGTTCGATTCCCATCTTGGCCACATTATTTTTAATTACAAATATTTAAAAAAAATATTTGTAATAATTTTTTTAATAAAAATCTATTTTTAAACACATTACTTTTTCCATTCTTGTAACCATATAAGTAACCCCTTACATTATCACCTCTAAAGTAATAAGTATATACAATACTTTGAGGCTCATCGCCTGTAAAATTCATCAATGAAGTAAGGTGTAAAGTAATCAGTTGGCCCCTATGGCTATACATTACTTTACCCATTATTTGGTAATGTGTAGTTTTGCTGGGTTCAAAAGAAAACAAATTCAACAGTTTTGTGAATCTACACCTTGAATTCCTCTCTCCGATTTTTGACGATTTTCCCGGTACAAAATATGAATATTTACAAAGTAATGCTAATTATTCCAATTGAGCTCCATTTCTATTTGGTAAAACCAATTTAGTCAATCAAAAATCACAAATTTTTAGTTCTTCAAAACTTTTTTTTTTAATTTATATTGCATAAAATATTCTCTCATCAAGATTTTAAAATATCATTTATATTTTTGAAAATTTTGTTCACTCAACTACAAACAAATTGAATTTTATTACAAAGTCAACTGATGAGGTCAAAATAAAACGATTAACTATTTAATTTTATTACCCAGTGTTTGTTTTCCATTTTAATTTAATACAATATCTAACCATCTATCTATCGATGTTGATATCTAATAGATAAAAACTCCATTTAAACAATATTCATTCATATGTAACAATTAACACGCATTGGCAATTATTGAAAATATTTCTAGTCAATGTTTTCCAAACTAGCCAATCAAATAAATGTATAAAGAATGAAAGTACAATTGTTATTTAATGAAATTAAAAGTAATTTCAAGAAAAATTAAAAAAAAAACAAAAATTTAGGTTAAGACCACCCAAAGGTAATAAAACGAAAACGTTTCAAATTATTTTGCTTAAAAATTATTTTCAAACTTTTATTTATTTTTTTTTTTAATATAAAATATTGGCAATAAATATGACTCATTTATTATAATAAAGTTATATAAAATTTAAACATGATTTTTGTATAATGTTGCTATAAAAAACATAAATCATAAATGATATGAATATTGATTAAATAAAGTACTACAGGGTTTATAACAGAAATAAGTTAATATTTGGCTTAAATACTAGAGAATTCATAGAAATTACTCTTACAAGTTTAAAATTAATAAATAATTTGTGAAGAAAAAAATTTATAAATTCCAGACATGTAAAAAAATATTTTAAATTAGGCATACAACCTCTGTATTTTTTTTTAGAAAATATGACATAAAGTAGGACTATCATAGGATGTTAGAAAATACAGGAATTCGATGAGATTATAAAATAAATTCTAACAAAAAATATATCCTTAATAATAACCATGACACGTTAAGCAACAATATGTTGTATAAAACTCCAATTTGCACAAACGTTCACGATTAATACGTTTACAATTGTTCAATTCATCATTACAATTTCGTAGGCTTTTTGGCGCCGCTGCTATAACTAATTTCTCTTTGCCAGCTGCCAAATCTCGTATGTGTTTATATTTGTCAACAGCAACAATGCCACCTCCAACATCATCATAATCAACATCTACTCCATTACCACCATCAACAGCATCATTTTGTAATTGTTCCATTTCTTCTTCTGCTGCTGCTGTTGCTGCTATCGAATTATGATTATGATGATGAATTTTTAATTCTGTACAAGTTTCCAAAACCAAAAACAAATGAAGAAGAAAATCAAAAACATTATTATGTATTTCCATAAATTACTTCTATTATTACTTCTCCTTATGGTAGTATTATGTGTCATTATTTGATTACCTTCACATTTGGCCACAGTGCATGCCCCATAGACTGGTTCTCTTTCCAAATATTTACATTTATTCGATTCGATCATAGCATTTTGTTTCCAATCAAATTCAAGACATTTAGCATAGCGACGTTGTACACCCTCGCCACAGGTGCGCGAACACTAGAAGGGAAATGCGAGAAAGGGTAAAGGGGAATTTTATTTGTGATCGAGTAAGGAAAGTATTATAGTACAATTTGATTCTTTAGAAAGCATTTCATTTTTTTTTTATTTTTTGGTCCCGGTATTTAAAATGAAAAGCCTCACAAAGAATTCAGACAAATATTCGTGTTTTATACAAAATCTAAAATCATCCTATCATTTGGATCAACTCCTGATTTTTTACACTGCATTTTCATTCGTTTTGATCTTTTGTCAAAAACCAACTTTTCCTTTTGACAAAAATTTAAGTTCATAAAATGTTCGATTCTAACCAAAATCATCCTGAAATAAGCCAAATGCTATTACTGATCAACATTGGAAATTTACAAAATTTCATCCAAGTTGGAGATTTTAAGTTAGAAGATATTTTCGGTCAAAAAGAAATCCTTTAAAAATTTCCTAGAAATCCCGTTTTAGAGTATTTATTACGTTCTTATTGTTTCGAAAATTATTTCTTGAGTGAATTAGCCCGCATTCTAGGGAAAAGGTTAAGACAGATAATTAACGAGAAGCATTTTTCCCCTTTTAACCCTCAGTTTTACCTCTTTCGAACCGGAAATTTCAAAAAAAGTTTTCCATCAGTGAATTAGCTCATAATCTAGGGAAAGAGTTTGCACAGATCATTAACGAGGAGCATTTTGCCCCTAATTTTTACCACTTTCTAGCCGAAAATTCCAAAAAGTTTCCCATCAGTGAAACAGCTCATAATACAGGCATACATATTTAAAATTTCAGGTCTCTAGCCAAAGCGGTTTTGACAGGTCGTTAAGGGGGATACTTTTCCCTTTCTTTAAGCCTCATCTTATCCTGTGGAAAATTTCAAAAAGTATCTTATTTTACATTTAACGTTTCTAGCCAATGGAGTTGGGGAAATCCATTAAGGGGGAAACTTCCCCCCCCCCCTCCCTTTAAAATTTCGAAACTCCCGCGTCATCGTAAGTGGTCACTGAAAGATGAACCATCATGACAAATTTCATGTTCCTAGCTCCAGATATTTGGGCTGGTTGATTAGGAGGCACTTTTTTCTTTGTGAACTCCCATTTTTACCACCTTCTTATTTGAAATTACAAAAAGTATTTCTTACTGAACCCACAAAAAAACACATCTTTAATATTTCAGATTTTTAAATAAAGGAATTTGAGAAGGCTGTTAAGGAGGAGGATTTTCCCCGCTTGAAACACCATTTTTACGTTCAGGGAATACATATTTAAATTTCAGATTTTCAGTCCAGCAGTGCAAAAAGTATCATCCCGGTGAATTAGGCTACACTCCTGCGAACACATATTCTAAACTAAAGATTTAATGCCAAAGCAGTTAAGAGGGAAAGTTTTTCCCCTTTTGAAGTTTCTGGCTAAAACTCCAAAAAGTACCTTATCGGTAATTTAGACCAGAGAACAAATATTTTAAATTTCCAAACCACTTTCTCTAAAAACAAGGCAGTTTGCAAAGACTGTTGGGGATGAAACTAATTTCCAAAAATCCCATCTTAGCGGATAAGGAATCCACATAGCAAATTTCAACTTCCTAGCCCCAGAGCGGTGTAGGCTGGGCGATATTGAGTCAGTCAGTCTGTGTAAATAACACAGAGAAAACAGATTCATCTTGACAACTTAATTTCCTGCCAACTGAATATTTTGTTTGCAGCAACCGAATTATTTATTTGCCCCAACCAAACATTTTTCTGATACAATTGAAATATTTGCTTTCAACCGAAATTCTGTTGCATTAACCGAATTTCAGTTGCGACAAACAAATATATTGGTGGTTTCAACCAAACCATTCGGTTGGCAAGAAATTCGGTTGTTACAATGAATCTGTTCTTATTCTTTTTTTCCAAACTCACCTCTGACCATTCTGAATAATGCCATTTGGGACCACAAAAATCCACATCTTTTTTCGTACAATTTTCTACCTCCAAAGGTTTCGTTTCCTCTGGACACTGGCGAGCATCCACCACATAACCATCCATTAAACATAAAACCATTCGAGTTCGTTGTAATTTAAAACATTCTCCCGTACAATTGCTCCATTCTGAAGTAAACCAAACGCCACGACCACATGATTGAGATCGAGATGAACATGAACGTTTCTGTTCGGGCTGTAAACGAGTATCACAAAGATCCGTATAGGGAGCGGTACGATCACAATAAATGCTGCGATATTCATGATTCATATTACAATCTGTAGAACACTGACGATTCCAGTCAGACATTAGCCAAACGCCAGCCTTGTCATTACGATCATCACGATGAAAACGTCTGAGAGAGGGAGCCATAGAGGAATTTAAATGGCGTTTGCCTGAAGTGTAAATATAAAGAGAGAGATAATATACAAATTTGTTTGAATTTTATTAAGTATTTTTATACTCACCCATTACATTTCTTATGGCCCCGGGCGAACCTATAAGTTTTGAATACATTTTTGGAGTATTATCCGAATTACGTGCATATATCTTTCGTTTGGCCATTATATGGCAATTACAAGTTTCTTTTAGATCTGGCAACTTTTCGGTACTACATTTCTTTTCTTCCACTTCCTCTATATTACCATTGGCTTGTTCTTGCACACATTGTATATTACGCTTTCTAATGCCGTCTATTACCCCTTCTCCACATTCACATTCTCCATATTCGGTTGGGCGCCAATATGCCGGACATAAACCCCTATTACAATGATAAATATCTTCACTAAATTCTGGTTTTTCTATGAAGGCACATCTTTTGGGTGTATAATATCTGGTCAGTGATTCTTTGGTAGCAGAATCTCGAATACATCTAAATATGGGTAATTGTATTCCAGGACCACATGAACGATTACATTGTCCAAAACCCAATAATTCCCAAGAAAATCGTCGTCTCTTTTTCAGACGATCCGTTGAAACTTTAACTAAATTATCATTGATTTCATCTAAAGGTTGGCCCAATTCATTCCATTGACTTTGAAGTTCTTCGGGTTCACTTATTGAGGCGGAGGGAACGGGTAAGGTATACGTATAGCTAACACCAGGATTTAAACCTCGTACCCAAAGCTGAAATATATATAAAAGAATCTTAGAAATATAAATACCGATTCTTCTTAAAAATAACTGTAAAGTCATTTCCATATTCCTGGTTCTAGATAAAAATATTAGTTCATAGAATTTAAGCGAATAATCAAAATAATTCTGTTCGCCCAAACGAAAAATCCTGTCAAAGCAAACAAATTCCTAATTAACCATTAAAAATAACCAGTACTTTTGTTTAGAATACAAATTTTCGGGAAAACCTATTTTTTTGTTCTCTAATTGTAATAAAGTATCTCTCTTACCATCAATTTTACCGGTTTATGTAAGGGACCTTTGGCTACAATCATACTACCCTCTTTATTATAATCATAGGTGTCATCATCATATAAAAATATACCTCCTTCAGAAGCTTTATTATTGCCATTTATAATATAAATATCATCAGTAGTTTTTAAAGCTGTAAATACAATAAATCTCTTAAAATTGCTTTAAAATTTTCCAGTTTATATCTCAATATTTTTATACCTAAAAAATTTGTACTTTTCGCCAATTCTTTAATGGTCATATTCATGGCACCCGCTGGTATAGTTGTAATATAATGATAACCATGATTTATTTTTGATTGTGAAAATATTTCACTAACTTTTTGACACAACACCGAACCACATTTATCTTGACTATCTTTGGTTGTCGCTGGACGTATAGCACCACTACTATGGACCGCCTGAAATAAGAAAAAAGATCGTCAGAAAAGTCAGAACTTATAAATTAAGAATTTAATCTTTAATATTGGATTAGTTTCTGAGGTTAAACTTATCTACTTACCAGTATTGTTAAGATCCAAAACTTCCACATTTTGTAAGATTTAAATTTTGGTTTTATTGTATTTAATATATAACGGTTTTATTGCAGATCATATCGGTTTATATCGATAACATTTGTTAGAGAAAATGTATTTCTAATTCAAAATCAACAAAATCATATAATTTCAACAACCAAAGAAAATTGATACACGTTTCAGAATATTAGTTCTGGCTTTTAGGTACCTGGTAAAAATAGTATAAGCGAGCTTACTTAACGGTCTTATGGTCTAATGTGACTGTGACAGAATGAGAGTTTCTTTGACAAAAGTTTAGTACGACTAAAGATCAAATAAACTTCGTATTGTATGGTTGACATGCAAACCACATACCGACTTTTCTCCAACATGTCATAATTTCCTACCATCGTCTATTCTGTTCAACAGTGGTACTTAAAAGTAAGATTCTTTCACATCCTTTACCGATTCATTCTTTAAGTATTTGACTTGTTTGAAAATTTATCAACTGAAGTAGGAGATGACTACATTAACCATAAAATAGTGGAAAAAAATATATCAAGAAGTAATTCATAATTAGTGATTACTACAGCGAGAAAGTATATGATTGACTTAAGATCTGCTATTAATACACCAGTGACAGACCTATAATCAAATGTTATGGCCACTTAATTTCAGATAAGTGGCTATAATAGACTAACAATAGTCTGGTGACTTGGTACGAATCTGATAAGTGGCTATAATAGACTAACAATAGTCTGGTGACTTTGTATGAATCTGAATCTAGAATTTAACACCCAGGAAAAAATCAAGAAATTCCTATGTAGGCTTCGTGAGACTAGAATTTCGATGGGTATTGCAATACAGGATGTGTAGTCTTACCCAGTAAAAACAGACATTACCAAGTAATTAAGAGAGAAAGTAGCCCGGTTTTCACTAGTTATCAAGCTATTTACTCGCTAAATTACTTTTGTTTGCAATGTCCCAAAATTCATGGGTGGTCATTACCCTTTTGCTTACAAAAAAAGTGAGAATAATAAGTAACCAGTATGGTTACTCATAGAGAAGAAATAAGTGGTTACTTAAAATAGTTAAGTAAGTAGTTACTCTTAGTGAACCTTTCTCAAATTAAATTTTCTTACTTAAAGAAATCGAAAAAAATTATTTGTATTCGAAATTTAAAAAAAAAATATTTAAAAAATCTACTTTTTGCATTGAAACCCTTTACCATCTGAAAATTTTTGCAAAATCACCTTTTACAGCAGATAAATATTTTCTATATTGTTGTATAGTTTTACAAAAAAAATTAATCAATTAATATTAAAAAAAAGCAGAAATACGAATTCGGTACTTATTTCAGTAAATACCAGTAAATCATTATTTTGTATGTACATTTAAGTACTTCTACTATACATTATCAGTAGGTTATTGTTTTTTTATTTTAAAGTAATGCAAAAGGTAACGACCTTTCATTACATAGTAATCTACACAGTAATGACCTGTCATTACTACGTTTTTGCTGGGTATGTTCAAGAAGCTTTTTAAACTCTCTCTAATGTTTGTCATAACTGTTAGAACTTCCGAGTACGAGGGCGGATCAATAAGTCCGTGACTTTTCGAACTTCTCTCGTAGTTATTTGAAATGCAACACTGCTCCTCTACTACTCTCAAAATGTGAGCAAGTTCCGTCATTTACTTTGCGGCTAACAGCTGCTCAAAACTACAACCTCGTGGATTTTTTAAAAATAGGAAAAAGTGAATTTCGAGTGGTCATTAAACATAATTTTTTGTGAAAAAAAACCGTCAATCCAACCAAGGAAAAGCTTTATAAATACTATGTCGACTCATCACCATCAAATTCAATGGTAAAAAAGTGGTTTACTGACTCACTGTGGTCGCACAAGTACAAATGACGCTGAACGTTCTGGTCAACACCCGAAAATGTCCACGATATGGTGTTGGCCGTTCGAAGGGTAAAAGTGCGTTAGATTGTTGATGCCATAGGCATTTCATATGGCAGTGTGGTTTTGATTTTAAATGATCAGTTGGATTTAAGAAAGCTGTCTGCAAGATGGGTGCCGCGCTTGACCATATTGCACGGGTGCACACGTGTGTAGTCTCAATGGCAAAATTCCATGAATTGGGCTACGAATTGGTACCTCATTCTCTGTATCTAGCCCCCAGTGACTATTTCCTCACCTAAAGAAATGGCTCGGTGGAAAGAGATTTAGCTCCAACGATGAAATTATTGATCAAACAAATGCCCATTTTATGGACCTCGAAAAATCATATTTTTTGAAAGGGATACACAAATTGGAGAAACGTTGGACTAACTGTATTGAGCTAAAAGCAGACTAAGTTGAAAAATATATTTTTTTACAAAAAAAAAAATGTGTTTCATTCAAAAAATCACAGACTTATTGATCCGCGCTCGTACATAAGGCTGAGGGAATCCGAAAAAAAACTTATTGGGGATTACTGCGATGCATTCTGCACAGATAGAGCTAAAACTTCTAACGCTATAATCCACATGGAGTTGTAGTAGATTGAATATATTTAAAAGCAGTTTCTATGAGCTTAAAATACTTAAATATAAGCTCAGACTAAACAGGATATTATGTGAAATACGCTCAGATTATGTGGGTTTTGGAAACAGGGCATTTTGGAATAAATACATTTCTGGCGGTCATTTTTATTCAAAATCTTCTATATAAAAATTTATTTATGCAAAAATAGTAAAATATTTTACTTTTATTGTAAACGTTTTGTAAAAAGGCTTGGAGAGAAAGTGGATTTAGTCTAGGGCCAAAAACTGGGATAGGTGCCTAAATAAGTTTTTGATGAAATTCTCACACATTCCCTGGGAGTTTAAACTATACCCATATCTGAACAGGATGCTTGATATTCAGTCGATTGATATATATTTATCATTATAAGGGCAGCTAGGACAACTTTTCGATTAGGAGATATGTGATCACTGTACCAAAACTCTTGGCGACACAGTTTCGTATTGCAAGAGGCAGACTATATTTTTTCAGACTTTTAGATCTCAGTTATTAAAGACGGTTCGAGACGCCAAGCAACATACACAGTTGGAAATGCCCTAAAGACGTCATCATGACACCTTATACATTTACTAAGCGTCATTAGAGGTCTTTATGGCATTTCCAACTAGTTGGTATAATACTTTATGAAGTTAACGGTGCACAACCCCATAGCAAAATGATTCCGCCATTACAAAGGACTTTTGGGATTAGGATGCTGATTTAAGGAGAATAATATGCAAAAAATGTTTTCAGTAGGAATAAATCTTTGTTTTTAAAGACGGTTCAAAGATTTAGAGCGAAACAGAGTCAAGAATTTATTTAGAGGAACGAGACATTCAGATCATTATACGATTTCCGAATAAGTAAATCATTTTTCAGAAGAAATTTATGCGATTAATATTGCTGATTAGAGAATGGATAAATATATCATAAGAGCATCTTTGTGGACAGTGTAGATGTCCACGAAAATTCTACGTCGACAGTTTAGCTGTCCAGTGCATGCACTGGCTTTGATTCTACAGAGGATCTGAAATAAACTATTGGCCTGGTTCTTTTAACGAAGTTGCTCCATTGCATCGCAGACATAACACATAGAGAAATGAATAGTTTAGCTTGGCCGATTTCTAATCCAAGAAAAAAAAATACTTGAATTTGGCAAGCAGACAATCAGTATGATAAGGAAAATTATCATAAAATAGGCTGTAGTAACTGACGTATGCAGGTGCTGTGGAGACATTGCAGAATTTGCTCTAAGTATTTCTAAAACTGAAGAAACGACAACAGAGCTGTCTGGGAAATAACTACAAGGTGGCGCAAATGTAATCCTCCTATCAGAAAATGCTGTAAATTTTGCGATTGGTCCCTAATGTCAGTTCTGTTTTGACATTTGTGTAGTAAACACATGCGAAATACACGTTAATAAACAATGTTACGCTACACTGCTCCAGAACGCGGAATATTGGTGACTATTTATATGAGCAATAATGAAGATGATTTTCATCAAAAATAATCATGAGTGATGAGGCCCATTTCCATCTTAGCGGATACGTAAATAAGCAAAATTTACGCTTCCGGGGCACTAAAAATCCGCGTGTAACCCACGAGGAGCCATTACACCCGCTCAAAGTCACTGTATGGTGTGCTGTTTTCGCTGGAGGAGTCATCGGACCTTTTTTCTTCGAAGACGTCGCGGGCCAAACGGTTACTGTGAATGGTGAGCGCTACAGAGCAATGATCAACGAGTTCTTTTTGCCGCAACTTAATGAATTGGGATTGGAAAACATGTGGTTCCAACAGGACGGTGCAACGCCACACACTGCACGTGCCACAACCGATATGCTGAAGGATGCATTTCCCGGGCGCCTAATCTCCCGTTTTGGCGATTTGCACTGGCCAGCAAGATCGCCTGATTTGACAGCTCCAGACTTCTTTTTGTCGGGCTTTTTGAAGTCGCGGGTTTATGACAACAAGCCTCAGACTCTTGCAGCTCTTAAAGACAATATCCGTCAAGAATGTGAGGACCTATCGCCGGAAGTTTTGGCAAAAGTGATGGAAAATGCCATAAAAAGGGCTCAAATGACAATCAACTGTGGCGGCGGCCATTTTCATGACATCATATTCTCGACTTGATGTAAAAAAATTAAAAGACCAAATAAAAATAATCCACAAGAAGAATCAAAGTTTTTCTTTTTTTTTTCAAATTACAGCCAAAAAACATCGGAAGGTTATTTTTGCGCCACCCTGTATCTACTTCAACAGCCTCTTCGACTTTTTGAGAAATAAGGAAAATTGCAAAGACTGGAATGACCTCCGAATTTACTACACTTTTATTAGGCTTTTACTCAACATATCCCAATCATCTCTGATACTGCTTTTAAACTGGCTTTTTCGGGTTTCCCCGTATATATATTTGGGATACTCCCAGAAAAAATCCCTAAATTACAATCTTTTCTTAATATAAAGTTTTTAGTTTATGACTCATTTCTAATGTTTTGAAATTTTCTTTAAATTCTTTTATCTGAAGTCAAGTGTAAAATATATTATATTCTTTTAACATACTTAACACATACTTTAACAATTTTCAACACTAACTTAACCCACCCTAATAAACAAAAGTTTAAGTGTTTGTGATCTTGCCACAGTGGTGTATAGACTTTACTCGAGTATGTGTAACAAAAATCCAATTAAGTACACTATTGAACTAATTATCGAATACTAATTGGGTCATGATAATTTCTCCAAAAAAAAAAAAAACAAAAAAACAAAATGAAAATGAAGAAATATTGCAACAATTGACCTACAAATTTAAATTAATCTTTTTCACAAAGTTATAAAAATGCACTTTATGCATTTCAATGGTTATTAGAAATATCTCATTTAATTCGTTTTTTTTTTTTTTGAAGATAGAATAATTAAAAAACTAAACATTAAATTTAATTTTTAATACTGGGATACTTGAAACAATTCTATCATATCAAAACTATAGGCCATAAACTGTAGTTTAGTAATAGATTAATGAAAATTTATTACTGAAACTTTTGAAGGCATTATATGGTCAAACAAATTTACAAAAAGAAAAAAATCCATAACAATAATTGATAACTGTCTAAAAATTTACAACATGGATATTTGAACGAACAAGTAGTTGTTGTTGTATGAGAAAAAGCAACACAATTCAATGACTGACTATGACATTGTAAATTTAGCGTAAAGTTGATCAAAGCTGTATTGTAAGCTTCACTGTGTGGTCTGTTCATGTCTCTTTTTTTTTGGTAATAAAGAAATTTTTGCTAGTTTTTTCCCCACTTTTATTCACTAATTGACCATAAAAGTAAAATATTTATATGAGCAAATTTTTAAAGATTAACTAAAAAGTTTTAAGAACACATTTTAATTAATTTAAAGAAATAGCTTTCAGATAGTTTTAATATCATTAATAATTTTGTTTTCCAACATTTCATTTCATTTATTTCAATTTTGTAATAATTTATACAGAATTCATTGCAAACGTTTATACAAAATTAATCAAATTGTTAAATAACTGTTTAATTTGACATATAATGACTGTTTAAGTGTCAACACTATCAATTAAATCAAATGAAATATTTATTGGTTAGATGTCATGTCAACAATTTACAGATGTCATCAACGATGTAAAGATTTAATGTCATAATGTATAAACATTGGCATTAATAAGACTTGTGTTTAAACAGAAAAGTGTTTTATAGACAGAAAACATTGAATGAAATATAATCTGATTTTAATTAAAATTTAATATTTAATTTAATATTAATTTGAAATATATTCAGATTTTAAGGTGTTTTTTAAAAAGTGATCTGATTTCCAGATCAAATCTTAAAAAAAACTAAATAAGCCTTCAACTTTAAGGAACTATTTCTTTATTAACTATTAGCCAAAATGTTATTAAACAACTCTAAATGAAACTTTTACAAACTGCTCCTAAGATCCCTAGAATTGTTACTACATTTTCCTATTTTTTTTTTTCAATTAACCACATATTGACCCCCTGTGACATAGCACGGAATTGATCTAGGATATGTCGCAAAGATCAAAAACCCACCTCCTAACACAACGATATTGTAAAATGATATATATCGTGACCAAAGTTGGTATAATTTCTAACATAGGGAACTTATAGGCTCCGAGAACGAAAAAACTTATTGGGACCTTGAATTAATAATAAGGGTTTTACGAGGGCAGATCAATGAATCCGTGACTTGTTTAATGAAACACAGTTTTTTTTTTGCAAAACAAAATTTTTTTCAACATAATCTCCGTTTATCTCAATACAGTTAGTCCAACGTTTCTGCAATTCGTGTATCCCTCCAAAAAATAGGATTTTTCGAGGTCCATAAAATAGGCATTTGTTTGATCATTAATTTCATCGTTGGAGCTAAATCTCTTTCCACTGAGCCATTTCTTCAGGTTTGGAAATAGTCACTAAGGGCTAAATCCGGAGAATCTCTTTTCACTGAGACATTTCTTTCGGTTTGGAAATAGTCACTAAGGGCTAAATCCGGAGAATATGGCGGATGAGGTACCAATTCGTAGCACAATTCATGGAATTTTGCCATTGAGACTACACACGTGTGCCCCGTGCATTATGGTCAATTGAAAGCAAACGCGGCACCCATCTTGCAGACAGCTTTCTTAAATCCATTTGATCATTTAAAATCTACACCAATTCCACGCACTTTTACTCTTCGATCGGCCAACACCATATCGTGGATTTTTTCGACATTTTCGGGTGTATTGACCTTAATTGGCCGTCCAGAACGTTCAGCGTCATTTGTACGAAAGTCAGTAAACCACTTGTTTACCATTAAAATCGATGGTGCAGAGTCACTAAAGTATTTATTAAGATTTTCCTTGGTTTGAAAGACATTTTTTTTTCGCAAAAAATTAAGTTTAATGAGCATTCGAAATTCACTTTTTTCCATTTTTAAAAAAATCCTCGAGGTTGTATGTTTAAAACAGCTGTTAAACGCAAAATATATTACGGAACTTGCTCTAAATTTGACAGTAGTCTATTAACAGGTGGTACTTGATGGTAGCAGTGTTGCATTTCATATAACTACGAGGGAAGTTCGAAAAGTTACGGACTTATTGATCCGCCCTCGTATATGAACCAATATTGTAAATGAGCCTCTTTGCCAGCTTATATGTCATTTGGTTGAAACTTCAAAATTAATACAAAATATTGCCTCGAACTTATCGAATTTCGTACCAGGGGCAGCAGGCAGTTTTTCCTCATTACTTTAATATGAAGAAAAGTGCGGCCGAGGATCATCGAATCTTTGTGGAAGTTTACAATGAACAATAGTCCGACAGTTAGTTGCCTTAAAAGTGGTGATTTTAACCTCGAAGGAAAGGCCGGGTCAACCCAAAAAGTTTAAAGACGGGGAATTGGAATCATTGCTCTCTGTGGACGAATGTCAAACTCTTCAAGAGTTGTCTGAATCATTGGGAGTGGATAAGTCGACAGTCATCAAACGCCTAAAGGTCATTGGATTGATTCAAAAGCAAGGAAATTGGGTGACATACGAGTCGAAACCGCTCGACTTTGAAGAGCGATTTTACGCTTGTGAACAGCTCCTCGAATGACAAAAAAAAAATGAATGGTTTTTTGCTTCGCATTGTGACTGGCGATGAAAAGTGCTTCAAACAACTCCAAGCACAAAAAGTCATAGGTTTTTTTTCCCGGGAAGACATCAACATCTTTCACAAAGCCGAATATTCATGGCATGAAGCTAAACGCTCTGTATTTAGTGGGACCATCAAGGCGTGATCTACTACGAGCTGCTCAAACCGAATAACACGATCACGAGGGAAATGCTATCGCACTCAACTCATGCGATTGAGCCGCGCACTGAAACAAAAATGGCAGGAATATGGAGAAAGGCACGATAGAGTAATTTTGAAGCATGACAACGCTCTTAAAAGTATTTATCTGGTCCTGGATTGCCGGAATCCTGGTCCTATCTCATGAACCATAACAAGGAATATCTCCGATGATATTGAACAAATTTTAAAATCATCCTGTCCCGGCTATTATACCATCTTGTTCATTTTAAAGATAAAATACTGCCACATCCTTTAATGAAATGAATGAAATTCAAACTATATTTTTGACAATTCAAACTATGTTAATTTAGGCGATAAAAGCCGAAGAAGTTGGAAATAAATCTAGAAAGTCAATGCTCAAGATTTCTAGTTTTAATGTTGCTATTTTAGAATTTGTGACGATATCCGTGGAACTGGATCCAACCCGAAATAATCAGATAACCCAATTTTACGTCCCATAACATCGACAGGTCCTCAGTGTATGATCGCGACCAAAAAAAACTGATCTTTTGTGCAGACTATTTTCTTTCTTTTCCTCTTTGCCCTAAATATTGAGGCTTCCAATAAAGCCAATCACCATCCTAGGCACAGATTTACAAAATTTCCAAGAGGGATAGTGTATATCTACCAAGGAATTGAAGTCTCCTGCCACGAAGCCTAGGATATACGCAGAGTATATGCTCCACTGTCTCAGCGTTAAATTCACAGAACCTACAAGTATCCGAACTATACAGACCTTTAGTCCTTGTGGGCGTTGTGGTGTTATGGTTAGCGCGTTGGACTGTTACACAGAAGGTTGCGGGTTCGATCCCCAGCGGCGCCAACATTAATTAAAAAAATAATATGTATGAGTTTTTATCTCTCATACATATCGCAAACCTGCAGGAATAGGACCTATCCCAGAACACGTCACATGACCGGTTCATTGGGGTAGGGACCGGTCGCGGGACAGATCAATTTAACATGGGCTTGTCCTAGGAGGGGATCAATTGCCCTTTGTGACATGTCACAGGACTGGTCTAAAAGGACATGTCGTGACTTTTAAACCGGTCGCGTGATAGGTACTTTAGGAACCGGTGCTCTTTTCACCTATCTCGTGATGTGTTTTTTCGGAACCGATTCAGTTTTCACCTATCCCGGGACAGGTCCCAATTCCCAACTGACCCCTTTTTTCCCATAGCACTTAACCCCACCGAAGTAAAATAACATAACAGGGCTATGAACTAAAATGCTTGATCAATTCCGCCAACTCTTCATCAGATGGCGGGCAACAACTGGGGTCTAATCGCCGCTTTCGTGATCGAACAACTTTGATCGAATATTTTTATTTTGAGATTATGGCATTCGTTATCGAACAAAAATTAACGTATTTTGAGATGATAAGATTCGATAACGAGCAATCGATCGAGTGCAATCTTTTACAATATTGTTCGATACAGCAATTGGTGTCGAAATTAAAAAAAAATGTTTTAAAGTGTTTTCATATAAAAAAGTGAATAAAATTTAAGTTTTATTTAATTTTAATTTAAAAAAAGTATTAATTGTTAAGTTTTTAGGACAAGTGCAAATTTATGTAATTCGGACACACTGTCTCTTCTATGTCCTTTGCCACATTATTCACAGTTTTGCTAACAGTGCTTTGACACATACCAACTAAATAATCGTTTCCAACCGCATGTTGGAAGCTACCGGTAGCAAACAGAGACAGTGTTGCTGCTAACTGAAGCGTTGGCGGCACCGCAGTTGACATGTGCCCAACAAAATCAATCTGGGAAAGAACATAATTAAACGCCTCCTTCGACAGTCTAATTCGCTGTTTAAATCTGCAAATAAATCCTTAGTGAAGTATTTTTTGGTTTTATAAATAAATTAATTACGCTTTAGCAGGCAAGGAAAGAGGGTCGCTTTTATCCCGCATTTGTCTTCTTATGCGCATTACGCCATGTTCATCTTCAGATTCCGATGAGGACATGTGCATTATTAATAGTAATTGTTGACTCATTGTCTATACAAAATATTTTAATTAAATAAATTAACTAAAAAGCATAATTGTTACTTACTCTGTTTTGAATTTGCTGTTTTTGTTTTTCTTTTTTTGTTTACATTTGTGTAAAACATACGTCAGGACTCTATTACAATTAAAATAAAATCTTTTACAATTCGCAAAATTTTCGATTCGTTACCAATCGAATGCCGTAATTAGGCAATTCGATACCTATCGAATTTATTTTTTGTACGATATCAAATTCGATCACGAATGCGGCGATTAGAGCCCTGTTCTAAGAATTATCATCTCGCGCAATTGCGGTGTTGCCATATTTTAAGCCCTTCGTCTTTCACCACCTTTTATCTTTCCTTTATCCAAAGACAGCAGCAAATTAATTAGTAGGACGAATTTCCTCTTTCCAAAAAAAAAAATTGTATCGGAGATTACAGTGTAGGGTATTAAGAAGTCGGTCCTGATTATTTCTTGTCTTTTTTTAATATATCTGTAGTAAAAAACTTACGACTATATTTACGTTGGTACGTAGTAAATGTCTTAATGTTTAACAAAAAAAAAAACATAAAGCAATTATTTTCATTTTATAATTCAATCAACTTCAAACAAATTCATAAAACTTTCAATAAATTTTAGAAACTTATTTTTTTTAACCCACAACAAGTGAAGGTGATTTTTTTTAAATAACTAAGGGGGACATGGGAAATAATTCACTTGTATTTTGGAAGGGTATTAAGAAAAAAGAAAAAATAAAATTTTTGTAAAAACAATATTGCAAATTTTGACGGTTTCAAAGAAATTAGAAAATCGTTCATTTTGGAAAAAAACCTTATGAAATAATTTAAATTTAAATTAAATTTAAGTAAGGCCAATAAGGCGGTTTTAAACTTTTTTTAGTAAAATAAAATGAAATAAAATAAAATCTCAAAAAAAAATTTACTCACAAAAGAAATCTTGTCAAATTTTGTTTGTAAAACTTTATGCAAAAACTTGGCAATAATTACCTAGTTTTTAGCTGAAAAATATAAGAACCTGGTAAATTTTTCCAAGTTTTTGTATAATTTAAATTATAAAACTATTTTCTTTTCAAAAATTTTTTTTTGTGTACGTATACAATATTTTATAGGCATATTTGTTTTTTTTTTATACCAAAACTAATTGTTTCAAATTATTCTTTTTGTTTTCTGCCATTTTTTTACAATTATTTAATTGATGGATTTGCAATATTTAGGTTTTAATGTGCGTGTATCAAAAACAATTTGGCTTTAAGCCAAAACATTACAATTCTCTTAAGTTGAAAAGGTGCTCTGGCAAAAAGAAAATGCAAAATATAGTAAACGATTTAAATTGGCCACGTTTTTATGTTATCTTCAGGAATTTAAATTTTTTATTTTTACTTAAAGTTAAACATTAAATATGAAAAAAAAAATAAAACGAAAATTCGGAAATTCCCTGAAACACAATATTTTTGACAAAATAAATGACATATTGGACATTATTGTAATTTAAAATTTTTGGAATTTTTATAGTATTTTTTAAGCAAACAAATCTTAAAAAGTTTATTGTTCTATAAACAAATTTAAATTTTTGTCTTAATATTATATTTTAAATTAAAAAAAAAATAAATAAATAATTAAAAAAACACAAAACGTCAAATCAAATCATCAAAGAACATTTTTCTTAATAAAATGTAATTAACTTTACGCAAAATTTACTAAATTGTTGTTTTTATTTTTGTTTAATGAAATAAATTTGTTTATTTATGTTTGTAGTAGTATTAATGTCATGAATTATGTACTATTTTTTGTTATACAAACATTTTTTGTTTTCTTTAATTTTTCTATTGTGTATTTTTTTATTTTCAAATATTTTTTGAGTTATTTGGAATGAAGCATGTTGATATTGTGTTGACAATTTAAATGAATTTTTTTGAAAAATGTTTTTATACATTTTTTGTTATGAAAATTATGTTGTTGAAAACTATTTTAATTTTTTTTTATAAAAGTATTGAAATGATAAATTATGGTATTTAACTATGACGTACATACCTAATAACATATGTAAGATAAATTTCAAGGAAACAAGATCAAAGTGTTATTTATATTTATAAAATTCTACAAATTCAAATTACTTATTATGTTTTGTACTATTTCCGCTTTTAATATTCAAATTGAAAAATAACTCTACAAAGTTCTCATATACAAATTTTGCAAAAAAAAAAAAAAAAATGTAAAATCGAAAAAAAAAATTTCAAAATAGTAAATATCTTTAAATTGATTTTAATTCATTTAATTCATTAAGAAAGTCTGTTAAAAAAAACAAAAACATAGAAACATAAATTTTTTTAGATTTATTTTAGGAATAAAATAAAAAGTGTCCGAAGTGTCATTGTTTGACATTTGAACAATTATTATTGTTTGCTAGTAGAAGGTTAGTAAAAATGGAGCGCTACACGAATGAACAACGCATTCTCATTGTGAAATTGTTTTACCAAAATGGTGAAAGTTTTGCGGCTACAGTTCGCAAATCGCGATCAATTTGGGGTCACAATAATGCTCCAAAAGAGTCAACTGTAAAGAGATTAATGGATAAATTTGCCGAAACTGGGTCTGTTAGTGATGTAAAGACAACAACGCGCCATCGACCAGGTCGATCGACCGAAAATGTCGCAGCTGTACGTGATGATGTCGCTCAAACTCCATCCACCTCAATTCGACACAGAGGTCAGCAAATTGGTGTTTTCAAATCCACTTTGCAGCCAATTTTGACGAAAGATTTGCATCTTCATGCATACAAAGTTCAATTGACTCAGGAACTGAAGCCAGCTGATCATGGACAGCGAAGGGAGTTCGTTAATTGGGTATTGGAGAGACAACATGAAAATGCTGATTTTGCCGATAAAATCATCATCAGTGACGAGGCCCATTTTCATCTTGATGGCTTCGTCAATAGGCAGAATTGTCGCATTTGGGGTGAGGAAAATCCTCGAGTGATTCACGAAAAGCAAATGCATCCTCAACGTGTCACTGTGTGGTGTGGTTTTTGGGCTGGAGGAATCATTGGACCTTTTTTTTATGAAAATGAGGCAGGTCAAGCGCAAACAGTCAATGGTGTTCGGTATCGTGAAATGATAACCAGTTTTTTCTTGCCTAGAATTGAAGAAATGAATGTGGAGGGCATGTGGTTCCAACAAGACGGCGCCACATGTCATACAGCCAGAGAAACAATTCAATTGCTGCATCAGTCATTTCCCGGTCGTGTTATTTCGCGTTTTGGAGATCAGAATTGGCCGCCTAGATCGTGCGATTTAACACCATTAGATTTTTTTCTTTGGGGTTTTTTGAAGTCGATGGTTTACGCGAATAAGCCGACGACGACTCAAGCCTTAAAAGAGGAAATTGGACGCTGCATTAATGAAATACCGCAGCATTCATGCAAAACGGTCATTGAAAATTTAATTAAAAGATCGCGTGCATGCCAGCAAAGCCGCGGCGGCCATCTGCACGATATATTGTTCCATACATAACCTCATTCTGTCTACTTTACGATATAATAAAGTTTCACGATTTTTTTTTAAATATCTGTGTTTTATTTAAAATTTAAAAATTGCGTTCTTCTTGGGATAACCTTTATTAAATGGGGAAATTTCGCACAATGAAGAAAATTTCCAAACCTTAAAAAATCTCAAAAAAATTTCAAAAATATCGAAAATTTTCTGGAGAATTTTAAACATTTTATAATTTAAGGATTCTAGATTCTAAGAGTTTTTCTGTGGAAAAAATATTGTTCTCGAAAATTTTAAAGATTTTCTGCCATAAAAAAAGTTTATAAAATCTGTGATATTTCTATAAGAAAAAAAAAATAGTGATGTTCTTTCAAGGACCCCCTACACTCACCAAAAAAAGTCTGTAATGGTAACTGAAAATTTTTCTGTTATTACGGGAAATTCTGCTAATTCGAGCCCAGCGGTATATTTTGCTAATCTTAGCAACACATATCTGCTGACGTGTAGTACAATGAAATTAGTAGAAAAATTAGTATCCGCTACTAAATTTTAGTAGACTTTTTGTAAAGTGGAATTTAAAATCTGTTTGCTAAAATCAGCAAAAAAAATTACTATATTATTAATATTAGTAAAAAGCTTTAAATTTATTTTTCTTATCGAGTATCAAAAATTTTAATAAAATTTTGTTTAAAAAACGAATTAATAATTTTGTTTTAATTTGGTAATTTCAGTTTTGAAAAATATTTTGGTCAATTTTTTTTTTTTTACTTTTAAGGTTAAATTTTATTTGTTTTTAGGGCGAATTTTTAGAACTAAAAAACCTTTTTAGTGCTATTTTAAGTGGATGTCCTCTTTTTCGACTTGAGTCGGTATCTTCACTTCCGATCCCTTTTTTAAAATAAGTAACATTTTAAGGAAATTTAAGTTTGTAAGTGTAAGTTTTAATTAGAAATAATATTTCCTTCAATACCCACTTTTTTAAAATTAGTAATATTTTTTGCTAATTTTAGCAAATCCGTTTTCAAAAATTTGTAAAATGATTTCTGAAATTAGCAACAAAAATTTGTAAATATTCCGTAAATATTCTGTAATTTGTAAAATGTAAATAGCAAAAAGATTAGCTAATTAATAATTTTTTACTAAAAATCAGTACAAAAATAGTAGAGTGCGATTGAAAACTGTTTACAAATTTTTCTACTAACTTTTTTTTCTGAGTGTATAATCCAGGATGAACAAACTACCAAATTTTTAGCCACTCATGATGCCAAATGGTGCGACTACAAAATAATTCTTAGTCGAGACGACGAAATTCTTAGCCAATTTACAGAAAAACTAAACCTCTAGCGAGGGTTGTACCAATTCAAACATGTATACATTCACATCACAATCACTGTACTTGCGCTATAACCCTTGCTAGAGGCTAAGTTTTTCTGTAAATCGGCTAAGAATTTTGTGGTCTCGACTAAGAATTTTTTTGTAGTCGTACCATTTGACATCATGGCATCATTTGTGGCTAAAAATTTGGTAGTTTGTTCATCCTGGTTTATAGGGTCCTTGGTTCTTCTATTAAAAAAAAACAAACATTTTATTTTATAATCTCAAATTCTTAAAACCTTCTAATCAGAATCTTAAAAAATCTTGCTTTATGTTTGGGATCGTTATAGTGCTGAAATGTCCATGATTGTGGCATTTCCCATTCAGCATATGAAGGCATATCTGAGCCCAAAATATCTCTATAGATTGTGGCTGATACAATATCAGTTATGCGGTGAATCGGACCAATTCCACTACCCGAAAAACACCTTCACACCATAATATTTTCATCTTCGTGCTTTACTAAAGCGGGATTAAACTTTTCGTCTATATAATATCCGAGGATTAAATTCATCTGACCATAAAATATTTGTCCATTACTGTTGTGTCCAACTTAAGTTGGCCCTGGCAAAGTCAGCTTTTTTCTGACACATAGGATCGTATGTTTTATTTATAACTTCTGAGCCCTAGAACGACTCTTCTTTTAATAGTGGGCGATTTTAGCTTCTCTGGATATTTCGCAAAAGAATTCTTTATTTTGCGATTTTCTCTTACAGTTGTTACACGGAGTCTTCCTCCTTTATGCATGTTGTTTATTGGAACCTTTATTTAATAACGAGGTTTTTTTTTAAATTTACAAATTTTTTTGGGCAGAAAGTGTTACAAAAATATTATTCATCCGTCCTTCGCTGACAACAACTTTTTACCATCTTTCTGATGGTCCCACCAAATACAGAGCAAAAGCTCTGTGACTTTTCGAATTGCCTCCTCATTCGCCTTATGCTCGAAATTTTACAGTAGTCTATTAACAGGTGGTACTTGATGGGAGCAGTTTTGCATTTCATATAACTACGAGGGAAGTTCGAAAAGTCACGGACTTATTGATCCGCCCTCGTATTCGGCTGTCTGGGAAAACCCATGACTTTTTGGGCTTCGGGTTGTATTATATATACTTCTCATGACCATGCTCAATACGATGCAAAAAAAGCCCATAATCCCCAAACAGAAAGTAGAAAATATTCCTGTTTACAAGACTGTCTGATTGTGGGGATTATGAACAAAAATTTTTTGGTCACTATCCCCATTTTCAGCCAAGTCCTGAAAATGAAAAATGCTTGCTTCAGAGAAGCTGGTTTTGATCATTCCACACAGTAGAAAACCCCTAAGCCCGGCCGGTATAAAAGAAACGTTTCATTGGCGAAGCCAGTTTTGGACAGAGTAGAAAACCTCTAGCCCGGCTGTTGACCGGCTATGCTAAAAACTTTACTAAGTAAAGCCGTCTTTGGACATATAACAGTGTTGGAAACCTCTAACACGCAAAGAAAAAACATGGTTGGGTTAATCATATTCGAAGAGCATCATATATTTTTGGGTTTATGGTTGTACCAACCATAATCGTACTATATTATGGTTATCATATGTAACCATATTTTACCCTTTAGCTATATTATGATTCAAAAAATACCATATTATGGTCCTAAATAAACATATTAAATTGAATTTATCATAATATGATCGCACGTAATCATAGTATGCTCAAAATGTTTTCATATTATGGCCCCTCATAACTATATCATGATTCATGGATAATCTTAAAGGAAAAGTTCTTAGAAACTATGAAAAAGCTTTTTAAATTTAAGAATATTTCCTTTGGAAATGTTTTTTCTATAAAAAAAATAATATTAAGGACTTTTTTAAGAAAAATTGTTTTTGAAAAAATCGCAGACTTTAAAAACTTTTCTTTCTTTGATTGTATAATTATTTATTGATTGTTGCTAACATTTTATCGTTGCATAATTATCATATTTTTTTCATAGTCAGAATTTTTGTTACCACAGTATGGTTACAGCCAATCATGATATAAAATAGAAGGCGCCAATCATAAAATAGTAAAATATTTACTAAATAATGATGGTAGCGACCATGTTGATGGTTAGAAAACCAATAACTTGGTTGTGACAACCATACCCGATTGCAGCAAGCACAATATAGTAGCAGTGATCATATTACAACCATGTTTTTTCTCTGCGTGAAGCCGGGGCACAGATCAGCTACGCAAAAAAAAATTACTGGGATTATTCCCAAAATGCGGATAACATACCTTTGAAAAACGGACTTAATGCCCATTGGGGTGGGGGGGGGGGGATATGTCAATTTTTAACTAAAGATTAGTACCAAAATCATGTTGGTTATATAAACCTAAATCGGAATTTCCGTAGGGGTTATGACATGCCAAAAAAACTGGTAAAATGATAAAAGTATTTATAATTTGATAAAATCAAAAAAAGCAATCAATATCACCATTACGGACATTATGGTATGCAATCAACATAAATTTTGGAAAATTTAACTCTCACTTAATTTAAAATGTTCTCCTCATCTTTGACAACTTACCCCTTTAACGCTTATAACATTATTAAAAACTACGCTACTGTTTGCTTTTTTTTAATTAATCGTCTTTACGTGTTATTACTCACATTCTTCAGTGATTATTTTTTCACACTACCATATTAATGTTACGTGAACTTAATCGATACCAAAAACAAAATATTTTGATACCTTTTACCAATAAAACTCAAACAGAGCTTACAGCCCATAAAGAAATGAAAAATTGTTCAAAACTCAATAAAAAAAACATATTTCCTTTTATTCAATTAAAGATGACAAACAAAATTTTTAAACAAAAAAAAAAATTTAAATCAATATTACCCATTAAGAAAATAAGACGAAAAAAAATTATAAAATAAAATTTTCTTTGTACCTAATAATTCTGTAGACATGTTGTTGTATGTATACAAACTCTTTAGCGTCTTTGAAAGTAATTTAAACTGACATTAAATGATTTGAAATGTAGACATTTGTATTTAACAAGTTTGTTATGGCCAAAACAAACATGCAACCGGAAAACATGTTTAATAGTTTGTTGAGAATTTGAGAAGCAAAAAAGAAGAATATTTACAACATTAGCAGCAGTACTTTTTACACCTTGTAATTAATTTTAATTTATTTATTTTTTTATTTTTTTTTAAATAAAATGCTACCGTAAATATAAAATGCTAAATTAGCAATGATCTCAATTAGAATACCTTTTTGTTTTATTTGCTACACTGATAATAATCCATGAAGGAAAATCCAAAAAAATTTCTGAAAAACAAAAACTTTTGTCAAAAAAACGAAATTTAAATTTATTTAACGAAAGTTTTTTTGTAGTTTTGACATTAATTTCGTATTTATGTGCATGAAAAATTATGGGGGTTATGGTTTAAGAGAGCGAATGAATTTTAAGCAGTTTACTTTTTTTAAGTTTACTCTATCTCTCTAATTTTAGTGATATAAATCATCTTGAAAAAAGGTAGAGGGAGAATTATCATCATCTTTGAAATTCCCAATATTCATAATAATTAATTTCATCCATATTTATACTAAGTTTTCATGCTAATATTTAAAAAATTTGTATTTCTTAATTTTAAAAATTTTTCCAGTGGTTTAACCACAATTTTTTTGAATTCAATATATTTTATTTCTCTCTGCTATGAGTCACACATATAATGGCGCTATTTCCTCATATTTTTTATGTGGGTAAAGTATTTATTACTTGTATCCGGAGATTCTAGGCACTATTATTATCTTAGCAGAAATTTGAGCTATTTGTATGAGCTTTTTTATATGTGTACTATTGGTATTATCATTCGCCAAAATATTAACTTTCGCATTACAGCTGCTAAAAGTCTCTTCGTATGAGTAATATTTTTAGTACTACAATAATAATATTTTATATTAAGTATACGCCTCAAACAGTTAAAAAATCTACATTGAGATAAAAAAGTCCATGATATTAATGAATGAACTCGAAATGGCTTTCTTGTTGTTCATCCTATGAAACTTCTAATTAAATTTATTTTATTTTTTATAAAATATGATTTTTTAAATGGCAAATATTTAGATTCTAAGACAATACAATATAAATAATTTTATTAAATATTTAAATTATTATAAAGCACATAAACTTTATAAAAAGGCCTAAAAAGTTGATAAGATTTTTCGAGAATCCTTCAAAAGGGAATAGTCTCGCCACATAATAAAATGTATAAATTGCATAAATTCACTGATAAGATTCTTTTTTAACGTTTCGACGTGGAAGAAATGGGGGTCAAAAGGGATCAAGTCTCCCCTAAGCTAATTGCCTAAAAACCTGAAATTTAAAATATGTGTTTTCTAAGGTAAAAGCTTAAAAAAATTTTTTCCTTAAAGTATTGGCTAACAAACTGCAAAAATACTTTTTGTAATTTCTAATAAGAACATGGTAAAACGTGAGTTTAAAGGTGTCTACACAAGCCGATGTGGCTAGAAAACCGAAATTTTAAATATGTGTTAACTGGAGTATAGATTAATTCAAGGATAAGAGAAAAAATGTTCACCTTAACTTTCTGCCCAAAAATCTTTAACACTACATATTTGCAATTTACAATTAACACGCAAAGAAAAACATGGTTGCAACATGATTACTGCTACTATATTATACTTGCTGCATTCGGATATGAGTGTTCGGTTATGGGTCTAACCATTAATATGGTCGCTACCATCATTATTGTAGTAAATATTTTATTATTTCATGATTGCCACTTTTTATTTTATAACATGATTGGCTGTAACCATACTGTGGTAAGAAAAATTCTGACTATGAAAAAAATATGATAATTATGGAACAATAAAATGCTGTTGTCAGCAAATATAACATGACTATGACATTTATAGTCATAATACTGTCTTGTTTTCATAAACAAATTTAAAAATGATAATTTTCACCTCGGGTTTTATTTTTGAAAATGACTCATACATATAACTTACAGTAATAAATACATTGTCAAAAAGATTCTTTAAAAAGATTTTAAATTTTGATTTTTTTTTTTTTTTCAATAAAAACAATAATAATTTAAAAAAAAAATATGTTTAATTCATTTCTTGTGTAATAATGACTTTTTTGTGGAAAATGTACTTAGAATATTAATACAATTTTTTTTTTTTTGATAACAAAAAGTCTTTTATACGAAAGGTTTCTTATACAAAGTATAAGATTTTTTGTACATTTTTCTGATAAAACAGTTTTAGATTCTCAGATTCTCCAAACTGTTTCTTATATAAAAATTCATATATTCTTAAAAAAACTTAGATTCTAAAATATCCTTAGATTCTGAGGACCTTTTATAATGAAAAGTTCTTAGATTCTAAGAACTTTATCTAGTATAAATATTCATAGATTCTAAGGACTTTCTCTAAAAGAAAAAATCTGAGACTGAAAGCTTGAAAATGTCCTTAGAATCTAAGAATTTTTTCTATTAGAAAAAGTCTATAGAATCTTTTTTTAGAATTTAAATTTTTTTTTTTTTAATATTTTTCTTTAAACAAAGTCCATAGAATCCAAGAAATTTGCTTGAAAAAGTCCATAATAGCATTTTTTTTTCTTTAGGAAAAGCATTTCTTTAAGAAATATTTTTAAATTTTAAGAGCTTTTTTATAGTTTTGAATCATAATATAATTGTAGGGACTATAGTATGGTCAAAATTATGATTATTTTATTATCATAATATGATAACTATATTATTGTACGACTATAGTTGGCACAATCTTAATCCCAAAAATATATGATGACCTTCGAATATGATTTCCCTAACCATGTTTTTTCTCTGCGTAAAAACGTATTAAAATACCCCCATTAATCTCCCGGCTCAAACCGCTGGAGCTAGTAAATTTAGATTTATCATGTAGGTTCCTCTATCAGCAAACACATCCACTTAGCGCAGTTTGAAAATTTTTACAGGAAGGGTCAACATTGGGAAAGTCTTCCACTTTCATTTAAAGAGAAACTAAACTCAGAAAATACTTCTTGGAAGGGAGATAGTGGAGAGATGAAGGGTTTCACTACCCCTACTGAAGGGCTTTAAAGTCTGTCGTTTTTAAAATTTGTTGCTCTAAAAAGCTGAAATAGAAAGGTTGTATAAATGAGAGAATGAGAGCCCCTTTGGTAGTATGTGCAAGCCCTTTAAGCTACAAAACTGAAACTTGAAGTTAAAACATTCCCTGGAAAAATATTAAACAAATTTATTAAAAATGTAAAGTGATTAGGAAAATAAAATTAAATATTTTTCTTAACCCTTTCACTACTTAGAAAATAGAAATTCAAGGTTTTATAGTTTTTTATGTGCCATCTCTGATGTATTGGGTTTAAACAATGATAACAAAAATTGGTACTTTTTTGTTTTTTTTATTTATTATTATTTTAAAACTTTTTAAAGGAACTGTATATAAAAGCGATATTAATAAAAAAAAAAGATATTTCAAAGTACCATATCCACACAGCGGTATCTGAGTTATTTTTGTTGTTTAGATGTCAAATTTACTCATAATATTCCTCATTAAATTTCGCCATACACATTTTTTTTTCTCGGATTTTAATGAACGTTTACCGAAGCTCTTTTTTGCTACTTTTTTCAAGCAAGCTTGTACAAAAATGAAGGCAATATGCATATCAAACTTTCTCTTTTGATGAGTATATTATTCTTCAGGGAAATTTTCGAATTTCGAAAAATGTTGACCTACTGGCAAAAAGAATTAGCAAAAAATTAACGTTGAGATATCCCAAAAATCACCTTATAATCCTCTATAACTAAAATCGAGCTAAAAAGATATCTCTAAAATCCTTTAACCGGTTAATTTTTTTTAGATTCGAGTTCACAATCAATACAAAATTAGAAAACAGAGATAACATGACAACCGATATTCTTGCCAACTGAAAATTTTTGTTGCAGCAACCATATTATTTAGTTGTTCCAACCAAATGTTTTCCTGATACAATTGAAATATTTAGTTTCAACCGAAATTCTGTTGCATTAACTGAGTTTCGATTGCGACAAACAAATATATTGGTGGCTTCAACCAAACCATTTGGTTAGCCAGTAATTCGGTTGTTACAATGAATCTGTTTTCTCTGTGTGTGATATAGCAAAATATTAATAAAAAAGAATTTATTGGTTTGAAAAATCTAAAAATTCTATTAGATTACGCAGCGGCTTAACGTTACCTGATTTTACATAAAAAAAATTTTGATTCGCAATCCTCAAATATCAAAAATAAAATATCAAGAATTTAGTCACCCTATTGGAGATTAGTATAAGTACCCGGCAAAAATGAATGAAAGTGATTCTTAAGGAATTAATTTTTCATTGATTCCAAAGTATCTTTTAGTTCTGATTTCCTCTTCTAAGGCAGTTCTTTTTCACAACTTCCAAAAATATGATTTATAATGGAATTTAACACTTTATTTTAAAAAACAACCAAAGTTGAACTCACAATATATTTTCCATTACCGACTGTAGTTTATTTAAAAAGTAATACGTAAAGTTTGTTTTTAAATGAAGAATCAATTGAAATTCATAGAAATATATTTTTTAACTATTTGAATCAGTCATTCAAAAAACAAACTTTAAAAATTTACAGACATTCAGTAGGAGTTGATATTTTCAGTTAAATGTTAAATTTTATGTTTTCAGCTTCAAAAAATAGAAATTGATATAATTCTTTTTTGTTTTTTTTACCAAAATAGTTTGTATATATACAAAATTATTTCAATAAAAATTACAAGAAATTATTCAAATATACATACACACAAAACCAATAAAAATATATACATCTGCTTGTGTTGAGTTCTGTTTTGTAATTTAATACAAATAAAAAAAAACTTTCAATTTGAAAAACAAACCACAAAAGTAGTTTTTTTCTAAATTTTTATCAGTAAAAATTTGTTGGTTATTTTAAACGACTTTCTATGGTTTTTACTTTTATCGATTATTAAACAATGATTGAAAATAAACAACAAAATGGGTTGAATATAATGGAAAATCAGTAGTCCTCTTTTTGATTGTATTTTCGATTTATTTAATATGTATTTTAAGTTGTTTTTAACGAAATAATATTGTGAGTGTAATAATCAGAGAACTGCATTTACTGATTGCAAAACGTTTATACGCAATCAACACAAGAATAAATTGTGTTTGCGTTCAAACGCTGAATATACTCCAACACACATATTCGTTGATGATTTTAAATCAATCAAACGATGTGCAAATTGTTTTGTCACTGGTTTATAATCATCGGTCGTTGTTAAACCATTGTTTTTATTCTGTTCATTCGAGCCAACAATAATTATTTTGATGTAGAATAAATCAGAAAAAACAACAAACAACGTGTATGAGTGTAATCATAATTAAAACAAAATAGTTTCTTATCTACAAAAAGGGGGTGGTTTTGTAAAAAAACATATAAACGTTATATGTATATTAGGATGGGTCTAAAATATGTTTTTTTATAATTTTCATTAGGAATACCAAAAATATTGTTCTTTGTGAAATTTTTTTTTAATTTCGGTCGACATATTAGGTTCGCCCAATCCGGTTAAAGTTAAATATTGCCTAATTTTCCAATCAAAATAGATGAAAAAAAAAAATTAGACAATATTTAAATTTTTCCGGATTAGGCAAGCCTGAGATATCGACCTATTTTTTTTTCCAAAAAAACATTTATATTTCACAAATAAGAATGTTTTTATTACTAATAAATATTCTAAAAACACGGATTTTAGACCCACTCTAATATACATATAACATAAAATGTTTTTCTACAAAACAACCCCCTTATAAAATGTGTTTCTATTTTGTTTTTATTATGAATAAACTCATACGCGTTGTTTGTTGTTTTTTCTGATATATTCAACGCTGACTTTTTGTTAAGTGATTACATTTGCATAAAACATAAACGACAGATGATTCACACTGATTCCATTTACGCGTTCAGTAACATGATGCTGATTTTATTCTACAGTGAATTTTGTTGAATTATTAAAAGTGAACAAGAATTTTTGTGTAGGATTAAATCAAGAAAAAAGTTGATTTTGCAGTTCTCTGGTTTCTATGTAAATTTCACACTTATAACTATGGTTTAAGTTTAATTAATTTATTTCAATCTTTTACTTACAATTTTACCAGATTTTAAATTCTTAAAATCATAGTTATTGTTACTACAAAAAGAAAAAAAATTATCGGAATAAAAATTGCAAGAATTTCGAATAGAGTAATTTAATAAATAAAGCTCGATTACTGAATGTCCCGTTAAAATTTAACCAACAATAAAACTCAGATTTTATATGGGAACAACAACAAATGTGTCAGTTAAATTCTCAGGTAGAAGCTAACGGGAGTATGTGAAAATGAGTCCAAGGCCCGATTACTGATGTCCTGTTAAAATCTAAATTATAAATTCAAAATTTATTTGGTAAGATCAAAAGATCTCATTTTTCACTAAACCATAAGAAGGGCTTTAGGTGCAATGAAAAAGGATTATAAAAGAAAACTTCCACCCTATGACACCCCTATGTAAAATTCATTTGTTCCGATCTTCTTCACAATCCGATTTCACAACATCGAAATCAAAATCACAGCTTCTTTTTCTCTTCTTTTGCCACTTTTTTTTTTGCTGGGTATCTTTAAGATATTTAAAATAATAAATCCAATTAAATTTATCCAACTAGTCAATACAGTCTGTTAATCTAAATCTTTTCTTTTTACATCCTAGATTTAAATTTATAATATTAATTTTCTTTCATTTTTAATTTATCAGATATTTTTTGTATCTTTTTTTTTAGTAAAAAAAAAAATCAACGGATAATCCTTTTTAAAGTCATAACAAATTATAAATATTTAAACTTAAAGATTAACTAACAACACTAAAGACTACAAGACACACACACACACACAAGATTAAAGAATATCAAACAAGTGCTTTTAAAAAGAGACTTAATGATGGTAATTACGACAGACACGCACAAGTTGCAATGATGTAAAACAAAAATAAAAACAGTTGGCACTTGTTAAAAGACGTTAGTAAATAAAGAGCGATTTTATATAGAAAAGACGTTAAGAAAATTTTCTTAAATTTTTAATGTCACTTCTTTTTTAAAATTTTTCCTTTTTTACAATTTTTTTTATTTTTAATTTCCGAAAATTTTCAAAAAGTTTTTATTTTGACCGTTTTTCTGTTTTAAATACTTGCAATTAATTTTTTAAAAAATTTGGTTGTTTAAACGTTGACATTTGCTACACGAATGAAATATTTACAAATTATAACACAAAAATTTATGATTACTACCAAAACTAACAAAGCAACAAAATATCCGCTCGATAAAAAGATTCCTCAACCAAATACCACATACAATTTCGAGCAATATGTCTGTCTTTCATTGTCTTCATCAACAACATCATCATATTTTGGTGTTTTTTTTTTTTAATTTTTCTGTGTATTTTGCTGTGTTAAGAAAGCCAATAATAATGGACACTAGACGAGATACTGAAACGAAACACTCAGCCAGTGAGAGCCATCACAATTTTAGAGATAAATTGCTTTTTAAACCATCTCTAGTGAAAAATTACTAAATGAAATCAAAGAAAAAAAATACCAGATGCCCAAAGTCAATGTATTTATGAAATATTTATTTTTTTTTTGTAATTGTTAGTTTTACACTGATTTGTTGGTTGTTTTCCTAGAGTAGAAAAAATAATTATTAAATAGTAAACTTAACATGACAATGCCTGATTATACATTAAACTTTCAAAAAGTTAAAACCAAAGATACACTTCAAAATTCCAATTTAACTAACAAATTCTTTCCAATCGCCTCCCCAAGCCACTTAAATTTGTAGCTTTCAAGACTGTTTTATAGGAAAGTAATTACCCTATTAATATGCATATTAATATGTTTTCTTTATCATTCATGAAATGCATTTATTATTTTAAGTTTTTTTTATAAATAATTTTCTTTAGTTTGTTTAATCTTTGGCATTGAGTTATCAACACAATATATCTTGAGATACTTAAATTTTGTTAAGTGGCATCAACATTTATTAGTTAACACTTTAAAATGTCAATTCAACAAGCTGTAAAAATAAATATATTAAAAAACAATTTTAATATTTATTAGTATTATAAATAACAACTTAAAATAGTTCAATTAAAAAAAAATTAAATAACACTAGTCTACACAAAAATCAAATCTAAAGTATTTTCCTTTTCGTTTAAACTATTAATTTGGGGCTAAACCATAAACGTACAAGAAAAGGAACTAGGACCCTACAAAGAAGTCCAGCAATAACAAAATTGCAAAAGAAGAGAAAAAGAAGCAGTAATTTTGATTTCAGTGTTGTGAAAATTTGGATCGGATCCAATGATTATTACATAGGGGTGTCATAGGGTGGAAGTTTTCTTTTATGTTAATTTTCCATTGCATCTAAAGCCCTTCTTATGGTTCAGTAAAAAAATTAGGCCTTTTGTTATTCCCAAATAAAATTTTAATTTAAACCGGACATTCAGTAATTATTTTCCCAATGTTCAGTTAACTAAATTCAGTAAATTTGACTGACACATTTGTTGTTGTTTCCCATATAAAGTTTAAGTTTGACTGTTGATTAAAATGTGTAAATCAATTTTAAATCTATCGTAAATAAAATACAAAGCTTCTAAAGAATTCAATCTTTAATTCGATTTTCAATTGAATTCACAAACTACAAATTCACTAATCAAATGACTCTTATAATTGCTCTCATTCGATTTATTTTAAAATGAATTCATTCAATCAATTTATCTCAATCGATTTTACTAATCAATGAATTCAATCATTAGGAATTTATTCGAATTCTTACTCAATCGATGTACAATTTGGGAATTCAATAATTTATTTGTTCAATCGATTTTTACTAAAACAATTTACAATTCTGGGATTTGTGGTTCAATCGATTTTGTTTCAGGTGATTAAGCAATTTGAAAAAGCTTAAATTCGACTGTGCCGAATCTTTGAATACCCTCCACCAATATCCTAAAAAAAATGTTTCCTATAGTTTTTAATCAAATAATGTAAAAAAAAATTAAAGTAGAATTATGGTGGTGAAAAAAATTTTTTAAGGTGAAAAACTTTTTTGTGGTGAAAATAAAATTTTGTGGTGAAAAAAATTTTTGTGGTAAAAAAAAAATTGAATGGTAAAAAAAATTTTTAAGGTGAATAATATTTGAGGTAAAATACACCAATTTGTATGGAAAAATTAGAGGTACCTATAGCAAACTACTGGGGAGGATGTCCTTGCGTCTTCGCGCCGTGATCACCATTTCAACAGACAGACGGACATCGCTAAATCGAATCAAAATTGCATAATGATCACGGATATATGTATATACTTTATGGAGTCTTAAACCTATATTTCGATATGTTACAAATGAAATGACAAACTGATATATACCCTCACCATATATGGTGGAGGGTATAAAAATGGAAAAATTAATAATTGTTACTTTATTAATACAATAAATTTAATGATTTCTTACAAATTTAATTCACAGTTAAAAATTATTAACTTGTAAAAAAATATGTATATATAAAAAATTTATTATCGCCAAATATCGCCACCTCTGTCTGTAACGAAGAGTTCTTGAGATAAACGTGATTTAAAATATTACCCAATAATTCAAAACTTGAGGCCTGTGGTGTAAAAAGTTTTTCTTTGGCGCGTGTAATTTTCGAGATATGTACGATTTAAATTGTTGTACCTAAGCGATTCAATTCGATTTTTTTCTAACTATGGCGATTTTTTTTAAGTTTTGGCGTTTTTTTTTTTTTCAATTTGTGCGGTTTTTCCAATTTTGTTTTTTAAATTGTAGCAGTTTTCCAATTTTGGCTTTTTAAATTTAAGTGATTTTTTCCAATTCAGTGAATTTTACAATTTGAACGATTTTTTCCAAATTTTGCATTTTTTTCTATTTTAGATACTTTATAATTTTACCGATTTTTGTTGATTTTTTTTTAACTTTTAATTTCTTTAATTTTATTTTTCTTGGACAATACAATGTTGCCTTAGCGATCAATTCAATTCGTTTTTTTTTTTTTGTTTAAAATAAATTTCAAATATTAATGATTTTTTCTAATTTTGTCCATTTTTGTCAATCTCCAGGGTTTTTCTTTTTCTTTTTATATTTTTTTTCGATTTTTTTTTTCAATTTGAGCGCTTTTCCAATTGTAGCAATTTTCCAATTTCGGCTTTTTAAATTTAAGTGATTTTTTTAATTTAGCGAGATTTACAATTTTTAGCATTTTTTTTAATTTAGGCGATTTTTTTTTTTTTTAATTTTGCCGTTTTTTAATTTTGGCGATTTTTTTAAATTTCAGCGACTTTTTTCGGAGTTTAGCAATTTTTTATTTTGGGTACTCTTTAATTTTGTCGATTTCTTTTTTTTTGATTTTTTTGGTTTTGTTGATTTTTTTAATTTTTGTTTTTTTTTAATTTTGTTTTTCTTGTATTTGTGTAAAAAATATCTTTAATTTCCTTTAATTAAAACTAATAACGTGGTTATTTATTTTCTAAATTTTAAAATCAAATAAAGAAAGTCGAATGGCATTCCCGTATGAAACAATATTGAGTAAACCATAAATCCAAGATTTGCAAATAGATTAAACTCTCAAAGACTGAATTCTGAAAGTTTGAATTATCTAAAATTTAATTCCCAACGATTGAATTCCCAACTAAAGGAATTCAGTGATTGACAAATCGAATGATGAAAAACGAATAAAGTCTTTCAAAATTAAATCAATTGAGATCCACTGAAAATTCATACCCATTCAAAAATTGTTATTTGAAAATGCAGTCGTTCCATAATCAATTAGAATCGAAAGGGTGAAGTTTTTCATACAAATGATAAAGCTTAATAAATAAAAAGTTTATATACAGCAAAATTTTTGACTCACCCTGTTCTGTTTTGGAAACAAATTCGGTAGTCAGCATGAATTTATCTCCTGAAAGCACTAACTTACATTTTTAACTAATCGCATAGTTTAAATCTTACTACAAAGCCTTTTATATATATATTTTATATTATTTTGCGGTCTTTGTTTTTTCATTCTTTGATTTCATAATAATAACGATCAATTACCAAATTCTATATTTAATCATACACAGTTCAGGGGTTACCACTTATTTAGCCTGCATATATATATTTTTTATGTATATCATAATTATTTAAGTTGTTAAACATGATCATCATTATATAGCAACAATTGCCACCTTCTTATAGTAAAAGAGCTCCATTTAAAAATACTAATTCAAACTCTTTAACTAAATGATACTACAGAATGATGAACACACAAGACAAGAAATTTCGTTTAACAACAAAAAAAAACGTGTTGAAAAGCTTTAAGCCGGCTTATAAAACGATGATTAACTTTAACAAGAATCATACAAAATTCTACAAAAAAAATGATGTTTATAGAATTTAATCAATATAAGCACTTGTTCACAGACAACAACATTATAAAAAAGATAAGTTACAATTAAAGCGACAGGCCACAAGAGAAAATTATTTCTTTCATTTTTTTCTAAAAAGAAAATAAAAAAAAAAACTCAAAATTAGTGAGAGAAAATCGAATTAATACTCTTTAATATCTTGCATGAGGATTAAAGAACAATAGAGAGTATTGGTTGGGCGCCATTTGCGTTATAAGTTTTTCCTAAAGTTAATTTAATAAAATATTTAATTTTATAACAATTTATAATTTAATAAAATTCAAACATTTTTTTCAAATCTCTGGCTTTACTCTAATCGCTTGCTTTTAAATAAGTTCGGTCAAATACTTTTTCAAGGGTCATCGCCTGTAGTTTTAATTATAACTTGTGGCTGATAGTCATCTATATCAATCACAATTATTTAAGAGAAACAAAATTTTTGTTTCTTTTTTCTTATTTTGAGATAAAGAATTGAAAGCTTACCTTACATATGCCCTTCACACAAACAGCCTTACGACGATAGTAGTGTGTATAATAAATTGATGGTTTTCCACATGGTGTACCATCTGTAACAGATTGATTCATACTTATAAATATATCGGAATCCATGGGTTTACAATACAATTCACATTCATTATGTTCCTTTTCATAGCCCAACCAATTGTAAAATTTTCCTTTGTATGGCTCACGATTATACAAAGAACATTGTTCATTTCTCATTTGACTATTAGTATATTTCAGACATTTTTCATCTTTACATAGGCGATATTTTTTCATAACACCAACACAACCGGTGGTATTTTTAGATAAATCAGGATAGAAAAGTATTTCAACAGCATTATCAGAATTTGTGGAATTTTGAATTCTGAAAGAGATGAGATAGGATTTTTAAATAAAATATTAGAAGTATAAAATAAAAAAAAAAACATTGAACTGCATTAAACTTAAGTCGTAGTTCTTTTAATAGTTTTAATTTAGTCTTAACTGTAGTTCATAAGGTAGTTTACATTAGGAACTATTGGATTTTCCAATAAGGACTTGACAACTTTTTTTTAAATAAAACGCAAACCATTTGAGATATTTCCAAATCTTTATGATCGACTTGAAATACAATCAAAACATTTATGAATGGAACTCGACTTAGTTCATGTGGCCACAGCGGGCACGTCGGTAGCGGTCGATTCGTTGGACCCAATTCTCAATGACTCGGTCACACATTTCGGTCGCTATTTCGCATTCAATGTTGGCTCTGAGTTCTTTCAACGTCGTCGCACAGTGTGACTTTTGTCACTTTTAGGATGCCAAAAGTCGTTACAGTCAAATAAAAGTAGATATGGCAATGAAATTTAGCAATTATAATGATGATATCGATATAGAATTGGACACAAAAGATGGGCGTGGTCCGCCCACTTTTTTGGCCACCCCCCATATAAGGTGTATTTTCAAAATACCATAATTTCTAATTTAATAGCATTTATTAGGGCGGAAGAAATAAAAATAATTTTAATTTCAATAAATTTGTAAATACACACAAATGCCTTCAATTAGTAGTTGTTTTGAGATGATTAATCTATATTATTAAAAACAAATTTAAATTTCATATTAAAAAAAGCAATCTGGAAATAAAAATAATTACTCCGAGTCAATATCGTTTCAATATTCCGGTACGGATAATAAGTTAATAACTTCTATTGGTAATGCTCGTCGCTTTGTCTTAGTCGCTTTCCGCAAGCTGCATATAATGGGGTCTGACGATATGAGTAATCTGTACAACAAATCCAAATTACTTTCAATTCTAGATGTTTTTCGGGTATAGAGTTCTCGATAATTTCTGGCATCTTTGTTTCTGGACTCTTGAGCCTCTTCCTTATGTTCGTCGCCCCCTACACACCATGTCTTCATTTCCATTTGATAAGCATCGTATCCACGAATGTAAAGGGGAAATTCCGAAAGCAATCATGCTTTCGTCATCTTGTTGTTCCGATAAGGCACTCAAATTATTCATTTCTTTCGGTGAAGCCCCACATATATAACATTTTTGAGACGATGTATATGCCTACAGGGCATTACAAACTTTTCCGTCAATCATGCACAAGATAAGTGTACTTTTCACTTTAAAGTTTAGTTTCTCTGTTTAAATTGTTGTAGGTTGCAGATCCGAAATTTGGTCTTGGACATATTTAACCTCCCTTAAAATAACGTCTCGTGTTTCTTTTGTAAATATAAATTTTACCGGCCGGCAGTATTTTGTAGGAGTTGGAGCAGGGTTATTCCATGTTATAATCTTTCGTTCGTTAACTGTTGTATATATTTGAAGGATAACTATTGAAATTAAAAACATACTGTTATCAGATTGGCTTTCTCCGAAAATTTTTGCTTGTAAATGCTCTGTTCAGCGCCATCACATCCCCATTTAATAATTGCATTTACATCTCCAATTTCGCAAAGGGAGAGCAGCAATTCCTCTTGTGCAGCACACAATCTTTTTAAACTGTGATCAATTAGCGATTGCAATCCAATCTCAGCATAAGTTTCCGTTACGGTTATTTGTTCAGGGTAGCATAAAGCCTTTGATTTTTTTACACAGTTGTATGAAGGATATATTTGTTGGCTTATTTCTGAAGTATGCTGCCTGATAAGGTTATAATCATTTGTTGAAAGACCTGTATCAATAATCATCGCAAGTGCTTGATCTGGTGACAAACTTTTCATGTTCTCATTAGATAATCGAGATT
Organism: Eustalomyia histrio; assembly: GCA_949748255.1. Classification (NCBI taxonomy): domain Eukaryota; kingdom Metazoa; phylum Arthropoda; class Insecta; order Diptera; family Anthomyiidae; genus Eustalomyia; species Eustalomyia histrio. The sequence goes on along the minus strand of OX456526.1, from coordinate 139,338,605 downwards.
TCTTTAATGCAGTGCCTCTTGATGGAGAAGTCACGGCCAAGTCTTGTAGTATTTTGCAGAATTTCTTTTTCCAGATGATTTCAGTGTCATTTCTGCTGCCATTAACAACTGGTCATTATCAGTATTGCTCATAAGTTCCTTAGCTTTTCGCTTCTTTGAGCGCAAAGAAGATTCAGAAAAGTTTTTTTCAGACCTTCCTGTATTCGATATATCGATGTACTTGCCCCAACATCAAGAATATAATCTGAAAAGGTCAGATCTTTTGACAACCATTTAGAATTTTGTTGCCGAAAACGGCTATTTATTCGAGCAACATGTTTCCATCTTGACCGGAGATCAAAAGAAAGTTTGATCACAAACTTTTTTAATTTATGGTGGTCCACATCTTTTACAATTATACTGCAAATGTGATTATATACGGCATCAGTTTTGTCTTCTTTCTTGCTTGTGAGCCAAACATCAAAGAGCGCATTTCGTTGAACTGCCATGTTTTTTTTTGCGAAAAATCAAAATATCGCAAAAAGGAGCTAAAAAAAGCAAAAACTTATTTTTGAATCTGAAACTGGATATATAAACCTCCAATCTCCATATAATCACTTAACAGAATTCTACAGAATCATGCAAGTTTTTCTCTATCGAAAAACAAACAAAACTATAAACAGATTTACTACACTTGCCACAGTGACATAAGTTTGATAACTGTTATCATGTATTTGGTGTTTTTTCGTTTTGTTTTGAATACATTTTCGAAACATAATTACTCTTGTTTACCATATGCTAAAAATTCATAGAGATCGGGGACATTTTTTGTTTGGACTTTTGGCATCCTAAATGTGGAGAAAGTCACACAGTGCGTAGGCTTGTTAGCATAGACCAATGATTTGACGTAGCCCCAAAGAAAAAAGTCTAGAGGCTTTAAGTTGCACGAACGAGGCTTCCAATTGACTGGTCCATTTCTTGAGATAACACGCTCACCAAACTTACTTTTCAATAAATCGATTGTAACGTGTGCTGTGTGGCTTGTAGTACCGTCCTGTTGAAACTACATGTCGTCCAAGTCCATGTTTTCCAATTCGGACCAAAAATAATCGGTAATCATGGCGCGATAACGTTGGCCATTCACAGTAACGTCGTGACAATCGTTATTGTCGACGAAAAAATATGGCCCAATGACGCTACCGGCATGCAAACCTCACCAAAAAGTTTTTTTTGTGAATGAAGTGGTGATTCATGAAGCACATGTTGATTTTAACCAAACCAATAACGCATATTTTGCTTGTTGATGAACCCATTGGGCCAAAAATGAGCTACGTCACTGAAGATGATTTTGCGATGAAATTCATCATCTTGGCGCATCTTCTCCACAGCCCAATCGGAGAACGTAAGTCGCGTCAAATGTTCAATCGGCTTCAATTCTTAAGTCAGCTTGATCTCGTATAGGTGTAAATCAAGATCTTCACGCAAAATTCGCCATAAAGTGGTCTTGGCGATGCCCAGTTCTTGTGAACGCCGCGGAAACGACTGATTTGGATCGTTTGCTAAGGACGCCTGAACGGCAGCGATATTTTCGTCACTTCGTCCAACCCGTTTTCTCACTGGCACGGCAGCATCACACAATGAATTTAGCAGACTCAAATTTTCGCACTAAACTTGTTATTGCTTGTCTACTAGGGTAACGACCGAAAATTAGAGTTAACGCTCTTAAAATTGCGGTCACCGACTCCGAATTTCGGTAGTACATTTTTATAATTTGTATACGTTGTTCGTTCGTATACTTTACCTTGATGAAAGTGTTGAGTTTACTGAAAAAAAGGAAAGTAACACTTTGATGATAAGTGAAAAAGTGCGTTCACAAATTGCATTCAAAGTTGTCAAGTTCCTATTCGAAAACCCTTTATTATCGTAGTTTTTTATTTATTCTATATTTATTCGTATTCAGCCTAGTGTTTCCAATTATTCGTGAATGCCGGTTAATCGGTTAGACCGTTATTTGAAAAATTAAGAAAATTTATTAATCGATTATTCTTTTCGGGGATTAATCGACTAATCGTTTAATAGAAAATAAATGTATTTCTTTCATCAATAAGATCACAAAGGTTTGCTTTCTGCTGAAATATCAAGTTGAGTCTATTGCATTGTCTTCTAAAATGTTTGTTTAGGACAATTCAAAGCATCCTGAGATTTTTTTAAAGAAGGCTCTTTAAAAATAAAATGTCAGACGTGTTCAGTGGAAGTAAACCCTTAAAAACGCAGTGTAGATAGTGGGACATTTTGTCGATAAAGTTGGTTTTTATTTTCTTTATAGGACACTGTCCAGAATATAAAAAATGCCTAAATTCAATTGTTAAAAATATGGCATGAACAGTTTTTGCGAAATTCACAAAGTTTGATAGAACTATCACTGTTCCCTGACTCTTTTACTACCTGGTTAAAGCTTTAGATTTACAGAGGTTATCTATTAGAAAAGATACTATAAAATATCCTGAAAACTCCTCACCGATTTTTCTGTGTTTATGCTATTAGGAATTCAAATAAGCGAATTTTTAAATATTTTTGACTAAACAACTATATAATTGAAAGATATCAACAACATTAGTTCTTTACATTCTTATTTTTATATTTTTTATTATAAATAGCGAATTTCATATTCAATCATTGTTCTGTCAAAGAAAAGTCTATGTTCCGATAATTTTAATTAAAACTTAGTAGTATTACTGAATTATTTCAAATGACCCCTTCTTTCTTACCTTTCAATACACTGTCTTTTTCTTATTTGTACACAAGAATTTAAACATCTACTCCATTTTCCCCAACGACCCCAGGCATAAGTTATTCCCTGTCGTTTCATAACATAAATATGTCGTTGTCGTGTGACATTACGACCACCACCACCACCACCATTTTCATTATCATAAACAACCTCATAATCTTCACTATCTTCATAGTCCTCACCAGACAATTCTGTTTTCTTTTGGTTTTTAAAGCTTTTACTAGGGGTAGTTGGTAGCTTAATCAAATCCGCAGAGCTTTGTAGTTTTGAAGAGTTTTTGGAAGATGTTACGTTTACATCATCCATAGGGCTTAAAGTTGATACTAAAGTGTTTATTATTTTAGAAGAATTTAAGTTTGCTGTTAGCTTTATATCTTCTAAAGAGATTAGTGTTTTAAGGTTGTTGGTAGAATTGAGACATACTGATGGATTTATAAAATGTATTGCAAAGCACAAACTGAAAAAGAATAAATATAATAAATGTATAAGTGAAATTTACATTAGGAATTCTTAAACGTTTATATGCATAATAATTATGAGAGATTAATAACAAGTTTATAAACAAATTTTATTACAAAAATTCATTTTAAAGATCTCAAAACTATTATTACGAATATGGATTTTTAAAAAATAATTTTGGGAATTTTTTTGTAAAAGCTTAAAGCTTTAGATAGCTTTGCTTTTAAGTCATTTGCGTCCAATTCATATGCACAATGTGCAAGCTTTTACAAAAGAGCTTTTTCACCTACAGCGAGCTTCGACGAGAGCTTTAACATATATGAGAGCACAATACAAGGATGGAAATTTTGAATTTCGAAATGTTATAAGTTGTATAATTTATTTAAGCCAAAACACTTTAATACTTCTTTTGAAAGATCTTTTAAAAAAAAGCCATCTTCTTGCCAAGGCTTACAGTGCTTTGCTAAAGATAGAGCAACAACAAAAGGAATCTTTTTTTTGATATTTTTTTCATATTAAAATTGGTCGATTGGCTAATTTTTCTTTTGAAACTTTAATTTCAGTTCATCTACTAATTTGGCCCTATCTAAATTTTTATTCAAAAATCTCTTTTGGCATGTATTATAATGCCTTTCAATGCTATGTTAGTGATTGCGTTTAGCATTATAACCACAAACCAAACATACGGGATCGCCGTCAATGTTTTCAATAAACAAAAACAACTGTTCCGACGCTTTATTAAATATGTGTCTTTAAGTGAACATAGACTGATCGTTGTGTGTTTGAAAATGTTTCTTTGAAAATTATTTTCAAGTTGATGGAAAAGTACTAACGTACTGAATTTTCCGTCCCTGAAAAAAGCTCTTTACTACAAACGCAAATATCGTAGTATTACTGTTTGGACGCAACTGTTTTAAACGTTAAACAGTCTAAAAAAAAATGATTAAAAAGCTCTATGATGATTTTCTTATTCTGATGATAAAATCGAAAAAGCTTTAAGCTTTTAATATTTATTTATTTAAAATTACTAAAATTAATTCAAATTAAGAATATTTATAATTTTGTTACGAGAAAAATAAAAAAGCTTACAAAATCTTTATTGATAAAATATAAAACAGTCTAACGAAAATTTTCTTTAAGCTTTAAACTAATTTATTTTTTTAATATAATGATAAAGTTGGAAAAAAAAACATTAAGCTTAATTAAATTAAAAGCTTAAGAGAGCTTATCGTAGAATTAATGTTAATAAAAAAATATAACAAGTAATTAAAGTAATTAAAATTAGAATTAAACTTAAACTTAAAATATTTTAAACGTTTTTGTTTAATTTTTAAAAGTTTAAAGCTTTAGGGAGCTTTAAAGCTTATTAAAAGAAACTAGTAAAAAGATTTTAAACCGACATGCCGGCTATATGATACACTTTAGCAAGTATAATTCGGGCCACCAAATTTCTTCATATTTGAAGTAAACTTTAACATTTTCTGATTCAGGCAATAAAATTTAAAAAGCTTAACATAAAAATTTATTTAACAGCTGTTGTTTTAAACACAAAATTTAAAATTTTGAAAAAATAAATATTTAAAAAAAATTCTTGAAAGTTTAAAGCTTTAGAAAGCTTTGTTGAAAAATGTATTATCAGTCTAAAGTAAAAATTAAAAAAAAAAAAGAATCTTTAGCATAATAAGACATTTTTTTTCAAGAATTTGTGAAATAAGAAAATTATCTTGGAAGCTTAAAGAAAAAAAAACATTTCCTGATGCTGATGATAAAAGTTAAAAAGCTTAAAGTAAATTTTTTATAGACAGCTTTTGTTTTAAAAGAATCTTAAACATTTTAAAAACTAAATTTCAAAAAATTAGCCTTCAAAGCTTAAAGTTTTAGAGAGCTTTTATGCCAAAAATGTATATCAGTTTAAAAGCTTCAAATTAAATTATTTATTATTCCAATGTTATGGTCTAACAAATGTTAATTACTTTTTGCTAAAATTATTTTAAAAGCTTTAAAAAAAATTTATTGCAAAATTTATTTTACCATGAAAAACTTTTTATATAAGGAAAAATTTATATGTTTTTAATGCTAATGAAACTGATTAGGAATTTTTTAATGGAGAGCTTTTATTTCACCATATTTAAAGCTTGCTTACTTATTTCAAATTATTCAGAGATAACAGCTTAACAATAGTTATGTGGCAAATTTATATAAAGTTAATGAAGGTTAGTATTTAACTCCGGTTAGTTTTTATATAAGTTTCACATACTTAATAAAATACTTTTTATATTTTAGGTAGTTTTGTTGTCCAGTTAACGTCGCTTAAAATCTTAAAACTAAGCTATGATATTTTTATTCTTATGACAAATAAGCTTTCTGGTAAAAAAAGTAAAAACTTATTTAAAGCTTTCAGACAGTGTCTTAAAAATTCCAGAAAATATCTTAAAAAATCATTAAGTATTAAAAAAAAATTGTAATAAAATATTAATGTAAAGCTGTTTAAAGTAATATTTAACATTTTCTGATTCAGGTGATAACATCTAAAAAGCTTTAAATAAAAGTTTATTTAAAAGCTTTAAACACAAAATTTAAAGTTTTTATAAAATAAATATTTAAACAAAATTCTTAAAAGTTTATAGTTTTTGAAAGCTGTTTGTATTTTAAAGCTCAGAATTCAAGGCAGCTTTTTTTAATTTATACTTAACATTATCCAATTCCTAATTTTTTGCTATCATAAATTAATGAATCATTTAAGATTTAAATAAGTTCAATAATTGAATTTTATAGTGTATAACTTCCTCATTTTTTATTTAAATTTCAACTTTTAATGTGAAACAAAAGGAAAATTTTCCTGACATCATTTAAATATTTGTTTGCTCAGACATCATTTTTAAACATCAGTTAAGCTTGATTGCATTTTTGTTGTTTTGCTAAACTAAAATTAGTTCAATTCTTTTTTTTTTTTCTTTTATTCATATGAAAATAATATGAAAGTGCCAATAAAATGTTAAACAAAAGTGAATAGATCAATAGATAATTAAGAGTAATTCTAGCAAAAATTAGTTTAAAAAAAATACATTTTTTAAATGGGTTAACATAAAAAAATAGGTGGGGGTATTTTAACACTTAGATACAACAAAGCTCTGATAAATTATGAAACAAAAGAAAAATTGAAACTTTAAATTGCGTAGAGTAAATAAATTGAAATAATAATTAAAAAACAAAAACTTTTTGATTATAAGTTTAATTGAAATGTATATAAAAAAAAATATTTAAATATATACATTAATCTTAGTTCTTTAAAGTCAATCACCTAATTATGGAAAAACGCCCTCAACAATTAATAAATTGTATACAAACCTGATAATAAAAGAATACATTGTATATAAATCACTTAAGTATTACATTGAAATAGCGTTGTAATATTTTAATTAATATTTTATTAATTTTCTTAAAACTTTTTACTTCTCAAAATTCCGTTTTAACCCTTAACAAATCTCAAACACAACTAAATTCTTAACACAAAAATTATTGTGCTTTTTTTCAAAATTTCTTTTCATACAAAAATATTTTTGTGAATTGAAAATGTCTAATTATTTATTTGTTGTATTTTCAACTAAATTTTAACAATAGGTTTGAGAGTACAGAAGATGAGAATTTTTTGATTTTAATAGTTAAAAAAAAAGATTGCAGCTTCTGTTTAATTAAGATAAGATTAAAAAATTAAAAATTTTAAGATATGTATGTATAACGTCTTTCCATTGTTTAATTTGTAATTTGTTTATTATTTATATTTTAAAACATACTTTTAGGATTACATGAATATATAATTTTAGGTTGTGTAATAATTTGAGAGCAGTCAGAAAACTTTTAGCACACATCCCCATTTTGCAAGTAGAAATCTTTAAAAATCCCCCCAATTTTGTCTACAATGTAATTTTTTATCTAACTTAAGCAAAAATCCATTTTTAACTTCTTTTTTAATAAAATTTTAATTAAATCCTTTATTCGACTTTCAATTATGATTGACTAAGGAATGTTTTTCAATTCACAAAGTACAATTTTTGAATGGGAATGAATTTTTATTTGATTTTTTTTTCATTTGATTTTAAAATTTAAAAAATTGGTTTTAACTACAGGAAATCTCAAATGTTTTGCAAATACCAGAAAAACAAATGTAAAAGAAAAAAAAATACATGAAAAAATAAAAAATTAAAAAAATCACCAGTATCGAAGAAATCGTTAATATTAAAAGCAAATCCTAATAATTCTAAAGAATCCCCCCCAATAAAACAAATCTAAAATTGGAGTAAATACCACAAATTGAAAAAAAATCGCCAAAATTTAAAATAAAAAATCGGCAAAATTGGAAAAATCGTTAAAAATTGTAAAACACGGCAAATTAAAAAAAATCACTTAAATTGAGAAAAAGCAAACATTAAAAAATTGCTATAATTCGAAAAGGCGTTTAAATTTAAAAAAAATTGCTAATACTTAAACGATAAAATTTAAAGAAAATTTGCAAAATTTAAAAAATAAAAGAAATCTTTAAGTTTTCTTTAATAAAATAACATAATTGTTAATTTTTCCAGTTTTTTTTAAATCGAATGAAGAAAAATTAATGTTATTACCAAATTGTTCAATCACATACAACAAACTCCAATGAACAATTAATTCCAAAATTGTAAATTGATTGAGTGAAAATCGATTGAATTCCTAAATTATAAATCGAATGAGTTAGAAATCGAATGAATTCCATATGATTAAATGAAATAAATAGATTGAATTCCTTAGATGTGAACTTAATCAAATGTATTCCAAAGAATAAATTCTCGTAAACATTTAAGAAGTTATTTATTCGATTTAAAAGTAAATCGTATTCGAATTCATTCGATTTTACAAAACAAAATCGAATTCTATTTCAAGGAATTCATTCATTGAAATTCTGCTGCTAATGAACAATGCAACGTTCTTGGTCATTGTCGAACTTCATTCAAATGTCAAAATTTTACACTATGGTTTGTGTATTAGCTAATTTAATACAAGAAAAAACGTATAGTTGAGTTCTTGAATTCACCACTTAATTATCAGTGCTGCCAGAAAAATTTTAACTCAAGTAAAAGTCCCCAAAAATATATTAAATCCCCAATTCGACTACCCTTAAATTTGAGCCAAGTTATTTATACTTACATCATTTAGTTGACATGGACTAATTTAATTTTTGTTCAAGTTTAAAATATAATCCAATATTTTCAGCGTTTATGCGGCAAGCTATAAAAATTGGCATATGTCATTGCCAAATAAATTTGACATAAGCCAATTATCAAATTTTTGCAAATACTCTTTCGAAAACTACATTTAGTAACACCGATTACAGGGAAACAATAGGTATGAATAGACTAAGATGATCATGTGTATTGTATAGGTTTGAACACCAAGAGCCAATTTAGACGGTGACTTTGTTGCATACAATTATTGCGTGCAATTTTTGTTTGTTGGCGAATGGGATAGAGAAGCAAGTGGGGTAAAAAAAAGGCACGGTTTTCGTTTTTGTTATCTCTCCTTCGCACTCATATGTATTCTTCTTTTGTTGCTTCATTCACATCCAGTTTTCGTGCCATTAAAGTCACCTTATAAATAGACATAACTTTGGAACCAACTTTGAAAAGGGTAATAAGAAAATTGCATTCAATCAAGTTTATGTCATTCTCATTAAAATTTGACATAAGCCAATGTTTAGGATTAACGCTTAACGTTAATTTGCATAGGAATGCAGACACTAGTTTTCCACATTAGTATTTTTTATATCATTTTTCAAAATTATTACATGGCTACATTATTTAGTTGCTCAATTTTTAAATTTTTTTTCCTGAAATTTAAAAAAAGCTGTTTCTTCTCCAGTAAAAATATATTTGGGCTTGACTGTTTTTAACAAGCAATCAGGTATCATCAAATTCATTTATATTCACTGAGTTTGTTATAATCTGGCACCACCACGGCTTACTTAATATGCAGCGCTACCAGATATTTTCAGACCTTATCCCCAGTTATATCTTGCCTTCTTCAAAAATTGCCAAAGTTTTTGTCTGATTTTCATAAACTCCTGATTTGTTATTTATATAAAAAATTCATATTATTTAAATTTATTCATATTAAATAAATTTATTTGTATCGGTATGTTACACATTCAAAATTAATTTCATTTGTACTTACAGCAAACTATAAAAATCAATACGTTTTTTTTTATTAAATCAATGAAGAAGAATAAAAGAAACTTTGTTGCACGACATTTAAATCTGTTTTGATTAGATTTTTGTTCTGTATTTTCGAATTGTATATCTTCAATGCATAAGAACGACACAAAAAATAGAACACAACATCTTCAATTCTTATTTAGCTCATGGAATTTGCTATACAGAGATACGTTAACGTCTGGCTAATCCAGCCTTTACCCACCCTTTGTTGTAGCTTTTAATTTTGATCGATTTATTAAAAGTTTAAAATAATTTGTACCACATCAGCCTGTCAGATACAAATTTGTATAGCTCAAAAAAAAAAAAAAATTATATAATTTCCCTGAAGAAGTCACCCAATATGGTGACGAAATATTGGAAAGAAAGAAATAATAAATAATCATTATTATTATTTTTTATAAAAAGGATCTTGAACTCGATTTTAAAGAATAATATAGTATAATATTGAAGATCGAATAAAGGAAAATAAATAATTAACTTTTTTTTTAATTTCAAAAAAATCCCTACTTTTTTGTTTCCCTAACAATCCCCGGCTTACCAAATGGAAATTTTGATCTCCATTCATAAAATATCCCCAATTTAGGAATAAATTCCAAAATTTGGCAGCACAGCTCGTTGATTCAGCTTAAAAAACAAACGAAAAAATATATAAACACAATAGTGAATTTGCAGAAAATTGAAAGAAGGTTCAAGAATAAAAAATAAAACAGTGAATAATATAATTAAATACAAGAGGTTAAAGAGAATAAAAAGTAGTTTGTCATAAATTTTCAATAGAGTACGAAATAATTGCGTCTTCTTTTTCATCACAGGTCGTGTATAATATTTCATATAAAACAACGATTGTAGACGAACGTCTATTTAGTTTTTCAACAAAAGTTAAACAAAGAAGACCAAAAGTTTGTGGGGAACCAAATAAAGAACAGATAAAAATATTTTCAGACTTACAATTTGTGAACAAATTTAAAAAAAGAATACAGTACGATTAATAAACAAGGTGTAGTTAGTGAATAACAAAAAAAAAACAACAAAAATGGATCAACATTTCTTAAAAGTTACCTACCATATTTCGAGCTCCAAGAAAATGAATGCTTATTTGAAGATGCCATCACCCACTTATCATGTCCTGAAAAGGGAAATTGATATGTGTTTATTTAATGAACGTAAACAGCCACGTTGTGAAATACGTATATTTTGGATTGGTAAGTTTTTTCTTAAAAAGAAAAATTAATGATTTTTCAAGAAAAAAAAATGTATTACAAAAAAAAAAGACTAGAAAATGCGTATTTCGCAATGCAATTAAGAGAACTTATAATTATGAAGAGAGTGACTTGCAGAACAAGAGAGTTGTGATTTTATTAAAGCTGCCAGATGTATTAAAGTAATATATAAAATACAGTGTTATCCGAATAGTGTCAGCCCATTCCGCAAAAAAAAATATTGTATTTTTAAATCTCATTGGAGGGCGGGCGGTTATACACTGTCAATCTTTACTATTCCTATACTATAATTTACTATTCTTCCTCTATGCTATTCCGCATAACAGATAACAGAATAAATAAACAACTTTTGCAGTTCTTTTAAATGTTGACTCATACTAGCCTGAAATTGTAGGCTTTTTAAGAAAGTTCTTATTAAAGAGTCGAAATAATTTAAGCACATAATTTTCAAGTTTAAATTTTTCTGAGTTTTTTTTATTTATTTTAGAAGTTGTAAAAATTTATGAACTCTAGTTATTTAGATCCTTTTTAAATTTTTATTCAATATTTCCTGATTTGAAGTATAAAATTTAAGGCAGAAACATAATTGAATTAAGTGACTTAAGGTAGTTATCAAGTTTGTATTTCTAAAATTTCGTTTCATACTAAGTCGCCTTATCCAAATGAAGTTGGGCAATAAATTTGAGAAAATTTACCAATTTTTATTTAAAAATTGTTAAATATAGAAATTATATAGAAAATCTCAAAAAAAAAATATTTAAAATAGGGCTCAAATATCTAAAATATACCATGGCAAAACAATAACTAGTAGCTACATTAGAAATATGCTCTCTCAACTACTATAACAAGATGTAAAAAAAGTCATGCAAAAATTATATAAAAAACACTAGAATGTCAAAAAACCCAAACATTATCTGGTATTGTTATGACATGCTCCAAACGACGTTGTAACATATTTCATGAAAAATCCCCATATCTGGCAACACTAATGTAATGGCAACAAAATGTCATCATTAGAAAAGGGCTGCCATTAATATATAAATAACAAAAGACGATTCTGGGGTGCTCTGAAAAATTTATTCACATAAAATCATGTGTTTTGATCATAGAGTAAGAATATTATAGAGATTGCAACGCCGGCAGCGGCCAAATAAAATTTTTTGCATAATACAAATGTTCGAAAGCTGAGAGAAAACAGGGGAAAATTAAGTAAATTTTCCAGATTTTTGAAAAATTTGAGCAAATTCCTCTGTTTTTTGAACCTTTTTTCAAATACAATTAGGAAATCCGCTAAAAACTAATTGGATTGGCAAAGAAAATTTATTGGAATCGTAAAGTTGAAAAAAAAAAAAAACAATTAGAAAAGATTCCGAACCTTTGTAATCTGCCCATATAAAACAAAGAGAACCACAACTAGTATTTTTGTGTTTGTTTGCTAGATTCTGATTGTTTTAAGAATTCTACAATAACTATGACTTGCAAGGTTTTGTGAATAATCAAAATTGTAGTCTGACTGAATACCGAAAACAAAACTTTTTAAATTTAGATTTTTTTTAATGGCATAATTTAAATAAAAATTTTCGAACCGTATGATTTATTTGGCATTGCAGTGATTTTAAAAATAAAATAAAAAAAAAATAAACTCCATATAAAATTGCGTGGTACATATTTGTTTCTATATTTATCCCTTTCTGTGTATTTTCGCAGTTTTGACATTTCCTTTTACTATTTTTCTAGTCTCCATTCGGATTCAATCAGCCGTTTTCTGTCTGTGTAGTCTGTGGCGTAGTAGTTTTTAGGGGCTCGGAAGATAAATATTCCAATAAAGAACACTTTAGCCAGAAAAATCTTTATTGTTTATGAAGATTAGAGAACAAATTAAAAATATAATTTTAAAAAAACTGGACCCAAGAAGTTTTACCAGTTAACGTTGCAAATATTTCTTCTAGAAAAAAAAACTTATTTAGGCACAAGTCTGGTGGTCATGATTTCTTAATTTTTTAGTTAAAGTTTATTACAGTTGAGTTTACCTACGAGTCAAATATTAAGTCATAGTTGTCTTTGGACAAAATGTCCTAGTATGTCCAGTGCGTGAAAAGAATTTTTAGTAAAAAAATTACTTTAGCCGACTTTGTGAAAACTGAAATCATTGAAATTAAAAAGAAACATTTTACCACCTCCGAAAATCAAAAAAGTCACCAATCAACATACTAAATTGTTTTTATTTTACATGTTACTTTCGTCGAAGTACTAGTTTGGGTCGTACGCTTATTAAAAATATTTCAAAATCAGCTGTTTTAAATACTTTATTTTATATTTACAATAACTTAATTACTTATTTGTTCTTTTGAAGATAAATTTAATACAGCTGACTCATACGTTTTCATTATCAATTTATTTCTATAAATTGATATACATACAAATGTATACAATGACAATATAGACTAAAGAGTATTTAAGTCTCTCAACGCCGAAAACTGTCTTATTAATTATATTCACTTAAAACTTGAAAAATTATTTCTTAAAAACTCCACTGTTAACACAATTTTAACATTTTATAACAAAATTGTCAAAATACCAGTTTAGTTTTAGAAGAGGGGCCCTAGATATTGTTTGATACCTGTTGTGTGCTTTCAGACTGGTATTTGACGAAAATGTATTACTTTAATAGGCAGACTGTGTTTGAAAGCAAAGTTCTTTTATTTAATGGTTTATTATTCTTGATGTTTTGCTTCTATTATTGAATATCATTCTCTAGTTTTTTATTTATAAACAAAAAACATGTAAACAAAACAACTGTCTGGACAAAAATATCCTCTTGGAAAGAAATAATCTTAAGTGAAACACGAACACACGATGTATATCATAAGAACGTTTATTAAAGACTAAAATATTTAAGTATAAGTACATAAAGCAAAGTGTGAAAAATTAACAGTGCTGTATTGTTCAAAAATAGTCGCATTGGAAACCGATTACCTTAAATTAATTCAAATTCATATTCCAATACTCCTCCTCAATGCGATTATTTTTTCAAATTTATTTAAATAAAAGTTACATTAAACCCAAATCTTTTACAAACTTTTCATGTTTTAACTTTGACAAATTTTTAGTTAATATATCAGCTATCATCTGGTCAGTGGGAACATATTTTAAATCTATTATTCTATTGGAAACAAACTCCCTGACAAAATGATATCTGATATCAATATGTTTACTGCGCGAGTGGTATATATGGTTCTTAGCCAGTTGCTGTGCGCTCAAATTATCGCCATATAATACAATGGGTTGCTTTTGATCATGAAAGCCAAGTTCACCAAGTAGACTTCTTAAATACGCTGCTTCTTTCGCCGCCGTTGCCATCGCAATGTATTCGGCTTCCGTACTACTCAATGCTACACAATTTTGTCTCTTTGAAGACCACGAGAATGCACTACCACCAAGAAAAAATGTATATCCAGAATAAGACTTGCGATCTAACTCGTTACTGCCCCAATCTGCATCTGCAAAACCTTCTACCATTTTACCAGTATATTTGTATATCAACTTCAAATCGATCGTATTAGCCAAATAACGAAGTAAATGCTTGATACCAGCTTCGTGTTCTTTGTGAGGGTTCATATTACGCTGCGCCAACTTTGACACCGAATGCAAAATATCTGGTCTCGTACACATAGCCAAATACATAAGACCTCCAATTGATGATTGATAAGAGGTAGGGTCTACCTTTATACATTTTTCGTTTTTACAAGCAATCTGGAAACCAGCATCTAGAGGTGTTGATGCTGATCGACATTTCTCCATGTTGTGCTGCTTCAGCAAATCCTTTATATACTGTGATTGACATACAGTTATGGTACCAAGTTCACCAACTCTTTCAACCTGCATGCCAAGAAATAAGCTTAGAGGACCTTTGTCGATACATTCAAAACTTTCTAAAATATGTTTCTTTATCTGCAACATTATTTTATTATCTTGACAACCAATGATTAAATCATCGACATAAACAGCTATTAGACACAATTTACTTTTGTATGTCATCTTGTATAAACATGGGTCATTTATACATGCCGAAAAACCAATTCTTCGAAGGACATCATCAAGTTTCGAATTCCATTCACGGCCTGATTGTTTGAGGCCATAAATTGCCTTGTTCAATTTTAAAACAAAATCTGGGTGTTTTTCATTTACAAACCCCTGAGGCTGCTTCATATATACCTCTTCGGTTAACTCACTGTTTAAATAAGCTGTACATACATCCATTTGATGCAAATACATTTTAAATTCAGCTGCAAGAGCAAAAACCATACGTATTGTTTCGTACCTGATAACTGGAGAGAAAGTCTCTGTATAATTAACACCAAACTGCTGACTACAGCCTTTTGCGACCAATCGTGATTTGAACTTTTCAATTTCACCGTCTTTATTGCGTTTAACGTTAAAGACCCACTTGGAACCAATAGCCTTTTGGTCTTTGGGCAACTTCACCAACGACCACGTTTTGTTATCAATAAGTGCATTATATTCATTTTGCATAGATTGTTTCCAATGTTTAGCAATTTTACTGTTTTCTACGTCTTCTACAGTTTGAGGTATCTCCACATCATCATATTTCATCGAATTTAAAACGTTACGATTTTTCCTGGGTCTGCCAGGTCTTCCAGTACGTATTAACTTTGGTCTACCCAAACTGGGTTTATCAACCTGCTCCTCCTTATTGGGAACATCGTTGTTTTCATCAAAATCAACGATTTGATCAATACTGTTTATTGGTTGATCATCTTCATCAAAACCAAAAAATGGTTCTTCATCATCACTTGTGCTATCGCCCGATAAAACTGTGTTGGACTCATCAGCACAATCACCTTGAGGTTGTATGTTGCTATTTATCAAAAAATCTGACATATCAATTGAATTACTATTATCCGGAGTTACGAGTTCTATAAACATTACGTCTCTCCTTTCAACGACCACACGTTTTTCAGCATCGTACAAACGATATGCTTTAGATGTTAATGAGTAACCCACCATCTTATACTCCTTACCTTTCGGCTGGAACTTCTTATGTGCTGTTTTGTCTAATGCTATAGCTACAGATCCAAAAATACGAAAATGACTTACAGATGGTTTCTTATCAGAAAAAACTTCAAAAGGTGTAACATCTCCAACAATTTTTGTAGGTGACCGGTTCCGAATATAAACCGCTGCGGCCACAGCCTCAGCCCATAATGATTCTCCTAGACCTGATTGGAGTAACATGGCACGTGCCATTTCAACGATCGTTCGGTTGGCTCGCTCAGCCACGCCATTTTGTTGAGGCGTATATGGAACTGTCAATTCGCGCACAATTCCATTTTCTTTTAAATACACATTAAAGTCTTTGTTTACAAATTCTCCCCCGTTATCACTTCTTAATACTTTAATTTTCTTTGACGTTTGACGCTCGACCATTTCTTTAAATGTTTTAAATTTCTCTAAAACTTCATCTTTACGTTTTAGGAAGTATACAAATACACGTCTTGATTTATCGTCTATAAAAGTTAAAAAGTATTGAGCACCACCAAGAGATTTTGTATTAAACGGACCGCACACATCCGAGTGTATTTTATCAAGAATATATTTCGAACGCGTTTCACTGTTCTTAAACGGCTTTACATGAATTTTTGTTTTCATACACACTTTACATGGATTGTTTTTTGTAAAATTTATGTTTTCTATACCGACAACCATATTCTTATTTGATAGTTCTTGTAAACTGCGATAATTTAAATGACCGTACCGATTATGCCATTTAATTGCATTCTTATTGACCGCACTAAAACACTGTTGTTCCTTTTTAATTTGAATAACGAATAAATTCTGATTTTTTGTTGCTTTAAACATAACGCGATTGTCTTTACATTTTACTTCTGCGCAATTTTTATCAAATGTCACCTTGTAACCATTTTCACATAACCTGCTTACAGACAAAAAATTCCCAATCATTGTTGGTACATACAAAACATTTTGCAGAATCAATTTACAGTTGTCAACTCTCAATTTTATTACTCCTTTGCCTTCTGCTTTTATATAATTTTCACCCGCTAAGTAAATCTTTTCTTTATGTTCTTCTAATTTAACAAAAAAAGCTCTGTTGCTGCACATATGCGCTGTCGCGCCACTATCTAGACACCATGATGTGTTATTTATAACGTTTACGTCTGATGCTGCTAATACCGTGTACTGCTGCTCTCTTTTGTTGTTTTCGTCTTTTCTATTTGTGTTAGTGTGACAATTTACTGCATAGTGCCCACGTTTACCGCACTTATAACATTTAAAATTTGCTTTTCCCCTTTTATAACTGTTGTTTTTTGTACCATTTCCCTCGGAATTGTAGTTTTTGTTGCTTCTTGCTACATACGCCTGCGTTTCGTTTTTTATCCCTCTTTCGCAATCTTGATTTTTTCTTTCGGCTTCTTCTAGAAGCTTCACTTTTAAAATTTCGAATTGTGGTAACGAATCCCTTGTCTCCATGGCAACTACAAACTGCTCATAGCTCTTTGGCAAGCTTGACAATAGAATGATTACTATCAATTCATCCTGGAGTTGGATTCCCACTTCTGCCAATTTATCCACAGCATTTGAAAAATCATTTAAGAAACCAGACATATCTTCACTGTCTGTCATGTGTGCATTTAATAACTTTTTATACAACGAAACTTTTTTAACCGGACCACTTGGACGATGAATATCTTCTAATTTTTTCCAAGCTTCATTTGATGACTTACATACTTTGAGGTTATTTAATTGTGATGACTTTACACTAAGGGTTATAGTGGCCAATGCCTTTTCATCTAGTTGATCCCACTCAGTTGCATCTTTAGCGCCTTCTCTTGTTAACTTTCCACAAACGACATTCCATAGACACGAGTGAATCAAAACACTTCTCATTTGGATACACCAGGAATCGTAGTTTTTCTCATCAAGTTTATCTATTTGATATAGCGAATTCATTTTTTTTTAGTTTCCTTTTTTCTTTTAGCTGTTGCACACTGTACTTTTTTTTTACTATACCGGCACTTTTCTTTAATAACGTTTAACTTTATTTCTTTCCTTTAATCACGACAAGGATTACACATGTCCTGGGCCCATAACCTGTCTGGACAAAAATATCCTCTTGGAAAGAAATAATCTTAAGTGAAACACGAACACACGATGTATATCATAAGAACGTTTATTAAAGACTAAAATATTTAAGTATAAGTACATAAAGCAAAGTGTGAAAAATTAACAGTGCTGTATTGTTCAAAAATAGTCGCATTGGAAACCGATTACCTTAAATTAATTCAAATTCATATTCCAATAACAACCAGTTTCACTCATTTTTTTTTTTTTTTTTTTTGTATATGAATATGATAAGCATTTTTTTTTTAATTTACGTGTATTCACCTAAATGTCGAATATATGACGGTTTTAATTTCCATAGCTCTCCCAATTGAATTTGCTTATTCATGATAATGAAATTAATTATATTCTCTTGAAATACTCGGTAGAGTATATATAAATTCTTACTTCTAAAAGTCTAACCGTAGTTTTTATAAAAAAAAAAAAAACTTATTTAGTGGCTTGTGATTTGATCTCTTACCGTTTTATTTTTGATCTTGAAATTTTCTTAGATAATGATCAAATCAAATACGATTTGAATGAATGTTATAATTGATAAAAAGCTTTAGTATTTTTATTGTTATAAATGATACAAATTTCGTATACTCGGCATATAATTTATTCAACAAATATTTAATTATCATCTTTAGAAAAGCAAATGTTAGGGTATGCTTTTTCTATGTCAAACATTTTGTATGGGCTTGAGGTAATCTCTGATATTATTGGGATAACTAGACTTAAATCTACCTTGATGTCATTATACCATTTATTTACACTGTGTTTGTCACTATTATTTGGAATATAATTATTACACCATGTTTTTTTTTTATATACTTAATGAAATACTGATTACAAATCAACTTGTGTATTTCTGAATTGTAATGGTAAATTTCTTTAGGTGTATTTGATGTCATTTGGCATTCCTAGAAAAAAGTATGTATTTTAGAGAAAAATGTTGCTCTTTACGGTTCTCTCGCTACATTTGCAAACTATCCCCGAAGAGAAAAACCCATAAAAACCCTATTATTGGGTATACAAGTTAATATTTGGGTTTGGAAAACAGATGGTACATACGGTTTTTGTCAGTAATAACAAATATGATATTTTGGAGGGTAAAAATCTGTCATTATAATTCAGTATTCGATAGAAGCCAAAGTGTAAACACCCATTTTTTTCAATCGCTATAATAATTTTGAATTTTGCGCCTAAAAAAGATATTTTGCGTGGAAGTCTGATAACCTTCTTTCATTTGAAGAAAACGGCTGCTGAAAGTTATCGATTGTTGGTAGAAGCTTACGGTCAACATGCGCCAATTCAAAAAACTTGTGAACGATGGTTTGCTCTATTCAAAAGTGGTGATTTCGACACAGAAGACAAGGTGAGGCCTGGTCAGCCGAAAAAGTTTGAAGATGGGGAATTGGAAGCATTATTTGGAAGATTGTTGTCAAACGCAAGAAGAACTTGCATTATCAATGAAAGACACAGAACAAGCCATTCCCCTACATTTAAAAGCATTGTGATTCATTCAAAAGTAAGGAAATTGGGTTCCATATGAATTGAAGCCGAGAGACTGAAAGGCGATTTTGCATGTCGGAAATGCTCATTGAACGCTACAAAAAGAAGTAATTTTTGCATCGTATAGGTTGGTTGAAAAGTTCCTGCGCTCGAAATGAAAGAATACTGTTTTTGATACGAAATATATTTTTTTTAATATAATCTCCTTGAAGCTCAATACACTTATTCCAATGATCTTAAAATAATTTTATCCCATCCTTATAATGGTTTTCCGGAAGCTCTGCAAAATAACCGTCTACGGCTGCTATGGCCTCTTCATTCGACGAAAAATGCTTTCTACGAAGGAATTGTTTGAGATTTCTGAAGAGATAGTAGTCACTGGGAGCCAAATCTGGTGAATACGGTGGATGTTCAAGCAATTCTTACTTTAATGCTTTAAATTTAGCCATCGTCAAAACACTTTTGTGAGCAGGTGCATTGTCTTGATGAAAAATGATTTTTTTCTTCTTTAAACCATGTCTTTTTTCATCCAGCTGATCCAAAAGGCTGCAATCAGAGTTGATTGTTTTACCTTTCTGAAGATAATCAATCAACAAAATTCCTTATGCATCCCAAAAAACTGATGCCATAATCTTCTTTGCTGATCGTTGTGACTTCAACTGCTTTGGAGCTGAACAACCAGCTTCAGTCCACTGTAAATGTTCTTGTTTCTTGGTGGTAGATCCAAGTCTCATCCATAGTTAGAAAACGACGCAAGAAGTCGGTTTTATTCGGCTTAAAACGCTCCAAATTACTTTCCAAACAGTTTTTTCATACGTAATTCTTCATGTAAAATATGGAGTACTCGTTCGTCTGAGATGCCTATGGCATTAGCAATTTCACGCTTAGTCAAACTTGTATCTTCACTAACCATATTATGTACCTGCTCAATGATTTCTGCTGTGGTTCCAGTTTTTGGTCGTCCTTCGCGTGGATCGTCTTCAAGGCTGGTACGACCACGTTTAAATTCACCAGCCCAAAATTCAACGGTGAGTTTTGAAGGTGAGGACTCCTTATACACTTCTAACAATTGTTCATAAATTTCATTTGCTTTTAAAACCTTCAAAGCAAAGAATCTAATGACTGCACGATATTACATTTTTTCCATATTACAAAAAATCAATGACACGTCAACTTCAAATGGCTTGTAAACAAAGAAAGACTTGCAACTTTGCATGTGTTCTCAGGACAGTTATATCAACTTGAGAAAAAAAAAGTTTGGAGCTAGCAGTGCCATCTCTTGGTGAGCGCAGGAACTTTTCAACCAACCTTTATTGTTACTGGTGATAAAAAATGGATAAATTACGATAACCCCAAGCGCATATGTAAAGTCCGGCCAACCAGCCAAATTAACGCCGAAGCCGAATATCCATGGTGTCAAGGTAATGCTATGTACTTGGTGGGATCAGAAGCGTGTTTTGTGTTATGAGTTGAAATCGGATCAGACGATCACAGGGGACCTGTACCAAACACAATTGATTCATTTGAAGAGAGCAATCAACGAAAAACAACCAGAATATTCGACCAGACACAAGGCCATAATCTTCCATTATGACAACGATCGGCCACATTTTGCAAGACCAGTCAAAAACTATTTGGAAAACAGTGGATGGGAAGTTTTGGCTCACCCGCCTTTAAGCGCAATTTTAACCTTAGAACATATTATTAAATCTGAAGCCTCCAGAATAGGCAGAAATTAAACAAAAAAAAAAACATTTAAAATGTATATTATGTTCCTTAGCAAATAATCAAACACTTGGCTAAGTATTTTTTTAACAAGCACTGCGACGTTACTAACTTTATTTTCTTAATAACAGTTTTGAAAAAAAAAAAATTATAAAAACAAAAAAAAATTGATTTGTCAAAAATTTTTTTTTTTTAAGTTGAATAACTTAAGTAGAATTTAGAAAATATAACGTTCCAATTTACTAGTGAGTGTGAGTATTAAAAAATTTTTTTGACTACAAAATCTCGAAAAAAAAATTTCGAGTCGACGTAAGAGCTTTTGTCAAAAGTCTAGAGATATTTTTTATTTGATTTTTTTTTCGCAGTTAACAAACACACATATTTTGAATACACAAACTCAGGCAGCTTATTTAATAGAAAACATAGTTATCGAAATTCAGTCAACTCTCTTACCTTATGTATTTTTTGTCTTAACTGTTATAGACAATTTTCACTGTCGATTTAATCTAGTAAAAAGTGGATTAACTGCTAATGGTTGCACTGAAATTAAGCAGTTAATATGCAATTTACTAGATTAACTTTCCCGTCTTAACCCAGCATTGCATTAGCATTTTTCTCTAATACCCTTTTTACATTGAAATATACAAAACTTATTATTTTTACTCTTTTTTTCCCAATTTAGATGAAGATCAAGATGAAATTGAAATAATTAATCAATGCGATTATGACATTTTCTTGGCTAAACGTTCTGAACGTCAACATTTACAAGTAGCTCCCATAGGTGTGGCTATTGGAGAGTTGTCTGCTGCCGCCACCAGCAATCAACAAGGTACCAACACCTCTTCTTCTAATGGTGCCACTACTAAACAATCCAAGATACCACCAGCTGCTGGATCTTATGAATTTGCCGTACATGATCATGTTGAATGTGATGGTTGTCTCATGGCACCGATAATGGGTTTCCGTTACAAGTGCATTCAATGCCCCAATTATGATTTATGTCAAAATTGCGAGGCAAAACATGTTCACTCGGAACACATGATGGTACGCATGCCCACTAATAATTGCCCCAATGTTGTTGAAGCTTATGTTACGGCACATAATTCAAGTCGTAAACACAATAAACGTTCCAAGCATGTCAAAAATGGTTTATCTGGTGTAATTGATAGTGAAACAGAAAATGCTGGGGCCGGACAATCTTCGGCATCACCATCAGCTGGCAAAGAACACTATCGTGGACGTAGATATGCTAATCGTCGCAGCCATGGTAGAAATTTCTTATCACATTTATATGATATGATGCATGATTTAGCTGAAGGTGGTGCTGCCGCATCTGCTGCATCTACTACTGGAGCTGAAACTACTGGTCCCATCACCACGAATTCTACTGGTTTTGAAAATATGGATCAGAATATTGCTGCTGCTGCTTCTGCTGCTCATTTTGCTGCTCATCTTGCTAAACAACAAGCTCATGAAGCAGCTCTTACAGCTGCTAAAGTAGCACATGAAACAGCTCTTCAATCTGCTGTAGGCTTGGAAAAACTTGATCATAATACTGTTCATGCTGCTGTTCAACAATCCCATGAAAGGGCCATTCAAGCTGTTAGAAAAATACACGAAGCAACTCTTCAAGATACTAAAAATATAACTGAGAATAATGTTACTCCATCAAATGCTTCTACTGAGCAAGCCAATGAGCAGACTAAAGAAAAGGTAGTTTTATTAAAATAGTTAAGAGAACATCACAAGAGAAGTTATCATTTTACCACCAAGAAAAATTGCAAACAATTTAGAGTATTTTAAAAATATAAAGTTCATTAATTAAAATTTCCATAGATATAAAAACAAATAGTTAAGAGTTTTCGACAACGATAAATGCTTTCTCATATATTTTATATGGGAAGCAAAATGTCGACATGTCGTTCGGCGATTTGTCGCCTTTTTTAGAGTCTATTCTAATTTCGCAACGTCAAACTAACGCACACTTGAAATATTATTTTTTTTTTTTCTTCATATAAAATGAATGAATACCTTTGTTAATTTTGATCCTGTTTGCAGCAATTAACTCTTTAATTTGAAAACTATTTAAAGATTGGTCATTAAAATATAAACAGCTTTAGTTCATCTTCTTCGACATTCAAAGGTATGATAGGTAAGGTAAAGTGGTTACTCGGGATATCATCTGGAAACTGGACCTAATTCTTTGGGAAAATAAAAATTATCTAGGTGAAACTTTCTTCTGTTTTTCTTTACTTCTTAATTATTGCTAAATTTAGGGAAACCTGATGATTTTACTGCTTTTATATATGCATGTATGCATATTCGACGCAAAAACTTCATATTTCTTTAAAAATTTTGTTGTTCTAGCTAAAATCGAAAATTTAGTCCTGAAGAATTCAAAAACTATAGAAACATTTACATCTTTTATAATTTTTGTTTTTTTTTTTTAATTTTCTTTAACCCAGGTTGATGCTGATGCTACTACTTCAGCAAATAATTTCCAACCACAACCCAATAATGCACCCATATTACCATCACCATCATTGGAAGCAATTGATCAATTCTTAGACCCACAATACATGAGAACTGGTATGCAAATTTTAAACAATTTCAGCGATATGTTTGCTAAAATGTTAGATCCCATGGATGGTGCCGAGGGTGGAGATGCCTCCTGTTCATTTGCATCAAATTTTCGTAAAAACTCTGCTACATCTTCAACTAAATCTTCAGTTTCTTCCAATCTCAACAGCATGGAAAGTGATAAGAAAACTGTAAATATTACCGAAAAAAATATTGAAAAAACTTTGGAAGATTTAGAAAATAAAGAAACAAAAAAACATGAAAGTGATGCATCAACTCATGTAGAAATTGATGATTTGGGTAGCGACAGTGAAAATGACAGTGTTTCTGAGTCTTTTATTAAATTGGATGCTCCCAAGGAATCAATCCCAACTAGTAATATTGCTACTCCACCATCATCGGCTAATACAGCTGCTGCTTCTACACCACAACAAACTTTGAATAAACCAAATGTTATTGATTTTGCTCAACTTAGTGCTGATTTGAAAGCACATATTGCTGCTGAAGAAGCTAAAAATAATAAAGTTGTTGCTCCTATTGAGACAGCTAAAGCGGCTACACAACAATTATTAGCTGAAGAAATGGCTGCAGGTACATCAAATGAAACTTTAACTACTACTACTATCGAACCTGTGGTAACTACGACTACTACTACTTTACCGACTTTAACAAACACCACTACAGAACCAATTAAGTCCGAAGAAAAACGTGCTGTACCCGTTTATCATACTGGTAAGATGAGATTCCACTTTTGAACTTTGATCTTAGAAACTGAAAAAAAGCATAGATGGAAAAACTTTTGAAGACATCTTCTGTTTTCTGTAGAAAAATTAATAACAATAACTTGTTTATAAATATGTTATAATTGTGCATATTCTGCAATTAGTGACTAATTCAAAACGCAAAATTTTTTAAATTCATCTAATTGTAAAAATAGTATTTTTAAATTCGTATGATTTTAGTGTTTCCCAAGTTTATGTTCGAAAAATATTTTACGAAATTCCATTCCGTTTAATGTAAACAATAAATTCGGTTTTTTTTTTGTTAAGCGAAAAATTAACTTTTCCCTTTTTTTACCACCTAAAATTTATCTAACGCGGTGTTTTTCTTCTTATAACAAATGTTAAAAAAAAAATAATAAATAAACCATATACTAAATGATTTCGCCTGCTAACTATCTGGCGAATTCAATTAGTAAAAAACTAGTGAAAGTGAATTCAAGAACAACAAAATATTTGAATTCTTAATATTGTACTGATATCTATATAAGATTTGTCGATGTGTTATTTCCTTTAAAACATTTAACGGTAATATATTTTTTCTAAAAAAGTTATCGATAAATAAAATTTGCTATTTTAAATTGATTTTTTTTCTAAAAAAAAAGCTTATCGATAATCTACATTTGCAGTAGAGCATTTATTTTATATTTTAAAATCGTTGATAATTTTTATTTTCTATTAAAAAGTTATTGTTATCGATAATTTTTTTATGTAAACATACGTTATTCATAAATATTAAACTGAAGATTTAAGATATTAAACACTTTTCGATAAAAGTATTAAGTAATTTTTAATAAAAAAACAACTACATTTATCGATAACACACAAATTTGTTATTGATAACATTTATTTTTAAAAAAGTTATCGATAACTTTTAAAAAGCTGATTTGTTATTGATAATTTTTCTAAAACAAGTTATTAAAAACTTTTAATTATCTGTAAAAAATCATTAACAGCTTACGATTTCAATATAAAAGTTGTTAATTCTTGCACTTGCTATCTAAAAGTTGGCTGGTTATACCAAAATTTACACAGAAAGGTCGATTAAACTAGAGTTTACATTTAACCGCGGTTACGGTTAAAATGGATGCGGTTAATAGTGGTTAACAATTAATCGCACTCACTATAAAATATTTCTTAACCTAATTGATTTTCACAAAATTAATAAGAAATTTTAACATTAAAAAGGGCAAAGTATACACAGGAAAATTTTTGGAACCCGTTCTAAAATTGTTTCTTCCAGAACTACTTCTCAAGAGTAACTAAATATTCTTTAAAAGTAACCTTGGAACTACTGGTGGTGTAACTTGTTCTAAAACCCATGCAAAGAAGTCATGTTTGCGTTATAACTACATCTTGTGTGTTAAACAAATAAGTGATTTAGAACAAGTCATTTATGACTTCCGCATCGGTATATATATATATATATATATATATGTTTATATATATATATATGTTTATATATATATATATATGTTTATATATATATATATATATATATATATATATATATATATATACTAGCTGACCCGGCAAACGTTGTTCTGCCTAGGAATAGGATTACATTATTATCTAGGTAGCTCGCACAAAGTTTGAATATTCTCACAATAATAGTACCCCAGATATGCAATAATAAATTTGTACTTCGTATGGGAGGTGCCACGCCCATTGCTTGGATCCCCCATATTTTTTGGAAGATTATGAATATTATTATCAAAGAAGCTCACACAAAGTTTGAAGACTCCCACTTTAATAGTACCCCAGATATGCAATAATGAATGTTTTCTTCGTATGGGAGGTGCCACGCCCATTGCTTGGATGGCACTCATTTTTTTGGGAGATTATGAGTATTATTATAAAAAAAGCTCACACAAAGTTTGAAGACTCCCACTGTAACAGTACTCCAGATATACAAAAATACATTTTTACTTCGTATGGGAGGTGCCACGCCCATTGTACCCATATAGGTCAATTGTGAATCTAAACCATTCAGGGATCAAATAAAACAGACACAACAAATTTCATCGAAATCGGCCCAGCCGTTAAGGAGGAGTGCAGTCACTAACACACGTACAGGAGAATTATATATATAAAGATATATATATATGTTTATATATATATATATATATATATATATATATATATATGCTTATATATATATATATATACCGATGCGGAAGTCATAAATGACTTGTTCTAAATCACTTATTTGTTAAACACACAAGATGTAGTTATAACGCAAACATGACTTCTTTGCATGGGTATATATATAGACTTCCGCATCGGTATATATATATATATATATGTTTATATATATATATATATATATATATATATATATATATATATATATATATATATATATATATATAAACATATATATATATATATATATATATGTATATATATATATATATATATATATATATATATATATATAAACATATATATATATATATATATATATATATATAAACATATATATATATATATATATATATATATATATATATATATATATAAATATATATATATATAAACATATATATATATATAAACATATATATATATATATAAACATATATAAACATATATATATATATATATATATACAAACTTATATATATATATATATATATATATATATACAAACTTATATATATACATATATATATACAAACTTATATATATATATATATATATATATATATATATATATATATATATAAATATATATATATATAAACATATATATATATATATAAACATATATATATATATATAAACATATATATATATATATAAACATATAAACATATATATATATATATATATATATACAAACTTATATATATATATATATATATATATATATACAAACTTATATATATACATATATATATACAAACTTATATATATATATATATATATATATATATATATATATATATATATATATATATATATACAAACTTATATATATATATATATATATATATATAATAAATGTGATATCACATTTTATATATATATATAAACAATTTAAAAATGGCTTATATTCGGCTATGCCGAATCTTTGAATACTCTCCACCATTTCCTAATAAAATGTTCTTTACTGTTTTTGCTACAAATAATGTAAAAAAAAACTTTAGAGGTCAAGTTATGGAGGTGAAAAAATATTTTTGAGGTAAAAAACTTTTTTGGAAGTGAGAACAAAATATATATATATATATATATATATATATATTTATATATATATATATATATATATATACACTTATATATATATATATATATATATATATATATATATACAAACTTATATATATATATATATATATATATAAGTATATATATATATATATATATATATATATATATATATATATATATATATATACACTTATATATATATATATATATATATTAGGGCGGGTCGATTTGTAGGGAGTGAAAAAATTCACCAATTTCCCTATGATTTCCGTATTCTATGGGTTATTCCATGAAAATTTGCCGAAGGAACCATACCTCTATCGTTAAAATCGAGTCCCCTACTTTTTCTTGGTAGATTTTTTCCCAAATTGACGTTCGTATGAAATATTACCTACACGTTAACATCCATAACTCAAAAACTATCCATCGGGTTTAATCGCGTTGGAAAGGTGAGCTCATTTTGATAAATTTACAAAAAAAAATCTCCAACATTGGTCCAACGGTTCAAAAGTTACGGGCATTTTTGTCCAAATTTTGGAGCCTTTTTCCATTTTTTTCATGATTTTGTCCAAGAATATTACTTTCATGGCCATTTTTTGGCTCAATCTATTATTTAATTCAATTTACAATTCAAAACGAAGAGTTTAAGCCCAAATTTATCGAATTCGGTTGATTAATTCATGCGATATTGCTAAAACAAAATAACACATAAAACCAACTTTTTGATTTTTTTCCCTTTTTATTTTTTTTTTCTACAAAAATTCAAATTAAGAGATAATAAAGTATCTATCAACCTATTATCAAAAAAAAATATTCAATTTGAGTGTAGTAAAAGACAAAATGTGAAAAAAAACATTATTTTTTCTGAAAGTCTTGTTTGCTTTCAAGTCTGGGTGTTTTCGTACGGCTCTCTAATGTCGTCGCCATAGCGCCTTCTACATTCTTTCCTGCAACTCGTTTAGCAGTGGCAGCCAGCAATTGGACATGTCTTTCCGTTCCTTGAATGTGTAAAGGAATTTGTGGATCATCCGTGCAATTAAAGTTTATAAGAGATTTTTTATAAACTCTAAGTTCCGTTGGGTCGACAATATCTCTTCGGTAATGTAAAATCTTCTTTATAGCAATGTTTCGTTTTTCCATTCTATCATCAAACAACATAGATAGCAAGATATTTTCTGAGTGTGCAAAATATGGATTATCTTGAATTACTGTATTTACAACTCCAAGTAAATTCCGTGGTAAAAATCGTGTCCAAGTAATAAATTTAAAAAGTAATGTACTACCGTATGCGGCAGAGCTATAATACTTAACATTGAAATACATTGGCGTGTATACTTTTATTATATAGTTAGCCAGAATTTTTAAATTACAACCGTAATAATCTATTGGCTTTGGTCAGCCAACGAGAATGTGCAATTGGCTCTGGTTTTATGTGAGATAAATCCGCAGGAACCACACCATTAGAAATTGCATTGGCCATTAACATCAAGTACCTCGAATCAGTAGATAATTCTTCTGGATTTAAATCACCAGGAGGCATATTTTCCAAAGCGATTTCCTCAAAATCGGTTACCACCTGAAAAGAAAACATAAAAGCTAAAAAATAGAATAAAAAAATGGTAAAGAATTAGCTATAAAAATTACATACCGGAAGATTTTCACAATCAATTCGATCAATTTGTTGACTGCTTGCCGCAGTTTCACTTTCTAGTTTTGTGTAGCCTATCAATTGAGAATTTGGTTCCCTCAAAACAACTAGATGAGGTTCTTTAACCATCCTTGGATGCAACTTCTCATCAATTTTTTCTACAGTTAGAGCATCATTTTTCCTGCCGTCGAATGAAAATGATATCAAATTCGAGCCATCATACCGCTTACGAAGTGCGTCTTGTCTCATTTTCTCTTTCTCTACGAAGTTTACTTTTATCCATGATGACAAGATTGCCATGAGCGTCTTTTACGCCCAGGTCTTCCATCAGAGCTGTTGCCAATGCTGATCCCATTCTATCATGCACACCAAATCTGTCACACATCATTGCATAGTTTTTAGTATTGTATCTGGGAGTGTATGTTTGTGGTGGTAGAACTAATTCTGAACCTCCTCTCACATCAACTTCCATTTCGTCATAATGTGGTTCGTATGTAGGATCGTTGCTCACTGGGATTGTTGGAATAGTCGTTGGTATCGTCTCTTCACTTCCACTATCGTGTTCCGGTATCGTTTGTATTCTGTCATTATATTGATCGCGCATGAAATCTTTTAAGTTTTCTGGGATAGATCCACATGAGCAGTCGTTTTCTTTCAAGTTGCATTTACATTTCCAATGTTGAATAATTGGTTTGTTGATTCTACGAATTTTTTGAATTCTGTTGCGCGTTTTACACGTTGTTTATCTGCATTACTATATGTGTCAAGCAAATTATTCAATTTTCTAATGATGCTACCTTTGAGTATAAGTTCAATATTAAGTTGATTCCAAATTTCTAACAATCTGTCTGCTACTTGGGGAGTAAATCTTTTATACGAAAAAATTTTGCTTTGGGCTTTTGAACGTTCGGCCAAGAAAAAATAGTACTTCAATATATCTCGTTTAGTTGACAGATTAATATCAGGTAATTCACAGCCCACGCCAAAAGAAAAAACTTCATGAGAGACCAAATGTTGCAAACTACTGCGTTGGGTATCTGTTGGATTTTGCGATGAACCAGGCTCTGAATCCATTTTTTAAACCGTCACTAAAAGAATTATATATGTTTTTCATAGAATAATAATATAACTATTAACTATAATAGTTAGCAATGTTTTTACACTTACCTTTAAATCTTTTCTAAATTTCAAAATAGTTTGATTATTTGTTAGTTATTTCAAGTAACACTTCACTGAAATGACGCTCAAACAAAACTAGCATACACT
Organism: Eustalomyia histrio; assembly: GCA_949748255.1. Taxonomy (NCBI): domain Eukaryota; kingdom Metazoa; phylum Arthropoda; class Insecta; order Diptera; family Anthomyiidae; genus Eustalomyia; species Eustalomyia histrio. Next base: position 139,308,048 of record OX456526.1, on the reverse strand, counting down.
GGAATTCCCACCCCGCCAACTACAGCTGATTGTTTCGTCCAATTAGAATTGCTGTGTATTTGTTGTTGTCAAAATGACGTCAGCGAAGAATTATTCTTTATAAATCGTATGCAAACCCAAAAAAAGAGAGCAAAAATTAAAAGGGAAAAAAAATCAAAAAGTTGGTTTTATGTGTTATTTTGTTTTAGCAATATCGCATGAATTAATCAACCGAATTCGATAAATTTGGGCTTAAACTCTTCGTTTTGAATTGTAAATTGAATTAAATAATGGATTGAGCCAAAAAATGGCCATGAAAGTAATATTCTTGGACAAAATCATGAAAAAAATGGAAAAAGGCTCCAAAATTTGGACAAAAATGCCCGTAACTTTTGGACCAATGTTGGAGATTTTTTTTTGTAAATTTATCAAAATGAGCTCACCTTTCTAACGCGCCTACTGGCGATTAAACCCGATGGATAGTTTTTGAGTTATGGATGTGAACGTGTAGGTAATATTTCATACGAACGTCAATTTGGGAAAAAATCTACCAACAAAAAGTAGGGGACTCGATTTTAACGATAGAGGTATGGTTCCTTCGGCAAATTTTCATGGAATAACCCATAGAATACGGAAATCATAGGGAAATTGTCGAAAAATAAATCGACCCGCCCTAATATATATATATATACACTTATATATATATATATACTAGCTGACCCGGCAAACGTTGTTCTGCGTAGGAATAGGATTACATTATTATCTAGATAGCTCGCACAAAGTTTGAATATTCTCACAATAATAGTACCCCAGATATGCAATAATAAATTTGTACTTCGTATGGGAGGTGCCACGCCCATTGCTTGGATCCCCCATATTTTTTGGAAGATTATGAATATTATTATCAAAGAAGCTCACACAAAGTTTGAAGACTCCCACTTTAATAGTACCCCAGATATGCAATAATGAATGTTTTCTTCGTATGGGAGGTGCCACGCCCATTGCTTGGATGGCACTCATTTTTTTGGGAGATTATGAGTATTATTATAAAAAAAGCTCACACAAAGTTTGAAGACTCCCACTGTAACAGTACTCCAGATATACAAAAATACATTTTTACTTCGTATGGGAGGTGCCACGCCCATTGTACCCATATAGGTCAATTGTGAATCTAAACCATTCAGGGATCAAATAAAACAGACACAACAAATTTCATCGAAATCGGCCCAGCCGTTAAGGAGGAGTTCAGTCACTAACACACGTACAGGAGAATTATATATATAAAGATATATATATATATACACTTATATATATATATATATATATATATATATATATATATATACACTTATATATATATATATATATATATATATATAATAAATGTGATATCACATTTTATATATATATATAAACAATTAAAAAATGGTTTATATTTGGCTATGCCGAATCTTTGAATACTCTTCACCATTTCCTAATAAAATGTTCTTTACTGTTTTTGCTACAATAATGTAAAAAAAACTTTAGAGCTAAAATTATGGAGGTGAAAAAATATTTTTGAGGTAAAAAACTTTTTTGGAAGTGAAAACAAAATTTTTTGGTGAAAAAATTGAGGTGAAAAAAAGTTTGTGGTGAAACAAAATTTAGTTGTGAAAAATATTTGAGGTGAATATTAAATATTATTAAATTCTGGTGAAAAAACAAAAGAAAATATTTTACTTGCCAGTCGGTACTATGAAATTGTACTAAAATACACCAATTTGTATGGAAAATTTAGAGGAGGTACCTTTACATTTGCAGTAATTTTAAATACCAAACTTCTCGGAGGGATGTCGATTAATCTAGTAATCTAATTGAGCACCCCCGCTTGCGTTTTTGCGTCGTGATAGCTATTTCAACATACAGACGAATATATAGTATACTTTATGCGGTCTTTAACCTATATTTCTAAATGTTACAAACGGAATGGAAAACTGATATATACCCTTATTGTGTTAGAAATTGATGTTGGCTGTAATGTAATGTAAACTGTTTTCCCATGAAAGATAACGTCAACACCAAGATTTTTATGTACGTATATACGGTCTGTGTATGCATATTGTTGTTATAGGCATTTTAGTTTGTTGAAAATATTTGCATGGTGAAGTTGCAAATTGGAATGGAAAGGAAACGAGTAGAATTGAAACACTAGACAAGGGAAACGAAATGGAATGAAATGGGACACGAATGGGAAAATACTAGATAAGGGAAACGAAATAGAGTAAAACAGGGAACGAGTGAAATCGATACACCAGACAGGGTATAGAAATATAATGGAATGAAAAGGAAAGGAGTGGAATTGAAATATTAGATAAGGAGAACAGAATGAAAAAGGGAACAAGTGAAACTAAAACACTTGGAAGAGTAAAAAATCCGATATTAAAACAACCGATAACGAAGTATCAGGCTTTTAAACTAGTTTTATATAAAAGTTACAATAATAAATGTGATAAATTTTATATTTTATAGCGAATTTACAATAGAACTTATTTTAGTAAATTTCAATTCGAAATCTATATCGTTTACATTATATTGGATTTTGTATAAGGTTGATTTCCATCGAAATCTACTTTTAAGTTAATTTCGAGCATAATGTAAATTCGCTATTATATAAAAGTTATCCATAATCTATTTTTTCGATTTTTCTTTTACTAACTCTTTTTTTTTTTTGCTTATCTCTTATCTTATTACAGATCAACGCATTAATAATTCTGTTCATGCTATGATGGCCATGGGTTTTAGTAATGAAGGCGCCTGGTTAACACGACTCTTGGAAAGTGTTAATGGCAATATAGCTGACGCTTTAGATCTCATGTCTGTTGGCCACTACGGTCAATACTTACATTAATTAATTAACATCTAAGGAGGTGTTTTACTATCACTTTCTCTCTATTAATCGTAGATTTTATTCATTTTGAGTATATATGTTTTATGTATAATGTATAATGCTATTTTTTTTTCTTCCTTATTTTCTATCATTTTTGTCTTTATTCTCAATTTGAATTAGTTTGTAGTATGATATCGTATAAAAAAAAAACAAAAAAACATTTGTTGTGGTATATATACAGTAGCAAACAATGCCACTTTCTAATAATAAATGCATATTATAATCAAAATTTAAAAATGTTTTATTAGCAGGAAGAAACAATGTTGAAAAAAAAACTTAGTATATTCTTTAAAAAATATTTAAAATGGGCAGGCTTAGCAGAGAATCTCGCTACTGCTTTTTATAAATTATTTAATCTAGTTTTCTACTTTTGTTTTTATTTTAAAATAAAAATATTTGTTACAATTTTCTTGGAGTTTTAAAACTTTTTTGTTTTTCTTTAATTTATTTGAACTTGTTTTTTATTCTTAAAAAAAAAATATTCTAAAAATAAGCGACAGCTTGATGTAATACTAATTGATCACAAGTAGCATATAATTTATGTACGCTACCATAATGAGGTAGCGCTGCCTTAACTTATCGGTAGATAATCAAATCGTTTACCAGATTGATGAGTAGCAGGTTAGTAGCAATTGAGTTTTTTTAATGTTGTCTATAGAAAACATTTGTATAAAAAATTTGTATGTTTCTTGACAAATATTCTTTTTTTTTTTTTTTAATATATAACAGAAAAAACAATTATCTTACAATAATCTAAAACAAAATACTGCTACATTATTAATAACATGTATCTAATTATTTAATATTATAGATTCCTCTTGATCCAAACCATACATAATTCTGTATATTTTATAGGCCAATAGTTTAAATGGACCAACAGCACTTAAAGCTAAAACTACAATAGTGAAAAATTTATACAAATGTTTACTACTTTCCGAAAAATTACGACGAAAGAAGCCAGTCTCATAACCATAAAATTGAGCCAACATGCCGATAATAAATGTGGCTAATCCTAAAAATCCATGGAATAATCGCATACCCCAACGGGACTGGGGAAACAGAAGACCGCATAAACCAGCTACAAAATTAATAGCACACAGAATACAAGCTATAAGACCTAGAAGAAAATAGAATTGTAATGATATTATAGGTAAGTGATAAGAAAAAAATTATTATAAATTCATCGATAAGTTTTCTAGAGATATGTTTAATTTTCAAAAACTTTCTGTATTAAAGTGGCACCATTGATAACTTTCTCTAGTAAATTTCTTTAATTATTAACTTTTCTATAGTTAATTTAAATAATCGACCACATTTCCTAAAAGAAACAAATTTTCCCAAAAAAAATGATTAGCAAATATTTCCCTTTCCTTACCTAATTTAGCATGTGTTGACTTAAAATGATTCTCTTTGCCCCAATATTTTTGTAACGTACCACCAATACCCAATGAACCACCCACAAATTGCAGTAAACTATGTACCAAAGTTTTACTAGGTGGTAGATAATTATAGAATAGAATATTTCCCTGATAGCGTACCATCATACCTTCAGCCATTAAACATACAAACTGTAGGAATAGAAGGAATTTTAATTAGTAAATCTGCAAATTATCAAACAAAAACTTACTCCCAGTGTACAAAGATGTGCATGCATGGCTGTCTTTTTAAATTCCAATATCCAACATCTATACGCCATTGCTAAGGTTATAATTAGTATAACTGAATGATTCAGTATATTCATTGCAAGAATTATAAATTGTTGCAAATTCTGTAAATGTAGTGGTGAATAAACAGTTTCTAGTGAATCCAATCGGAAACCTTCTGGTTGACTCATTTTATTTAAATTAAATACTGCAAAGATATTAGAATTAAAAAAACAGATTGTGAAATACAAAATATCATTTGACAAAAAACATCTTTTTTTAAAAAACACTGTTATTTTTTGGGCAAATAACATTTCAGATTGCAATTCTTATCAGATTTCTATATTTGTAAATTTGCCTACAAACTGTAAGTAAATCTGTCTTGTCTGATTTTTCGATTTGATGTTTGTTTTTTATTTATTGTTAAAGTCAAAAATATATTATTTTTTTAAATATTATTAAAATCCTTCAACCAATAAATTTTTTCCACACAAAAACTGAAAACAACTTATTTGTACTCGCAATAAAAATAAAGAAAAAATCGGCCCAACAGATTTGTAAAGACTTTTGTAAGCTAAAATACAACAAATTAATTTTAGAAATTTTGCGAAAAAGGTGATTTTGGAAACACTGTGTATGATCACTTTTAAAAACAAAACACATATTGGGTATACAAGTTAATAATGTCGATTTGGACAACAGATGGCATAACTATCACATATGGTTTGGGTCAATAATAACAAATATGGTATTTTAGAGGGTAAACATCTGTCATTATAATTCAGTATTCGATAGACGCCAAAGTGAAAACACACATTTTTTTCAATCGCTATAATAATGTCGAATTTTGTGCCTAAAAAAAATGTTTTGCGGGGAAGTCTGATAACCTTCTTTGAAGAAAACGGCTGCTGAAAGTTATCGATTGTTGGCAGAAGCTTATGGTCAAGATGCACCAACTCAAAAAACTTGTGAACGATGGTTTGCGCAATTCAAAAGTGGTGATTTCGACACAGAAGACAAGAAGAGGCCTGACCAGCCGAAAAGGTTTGAAAATGAGGAATTGGAAGCATTACTCGACAAAGATTGTTGTCAAACGCAAAAAGAACTTGCATTATCATTGGAAGTCACACAACAAGCCATTTCGCTACGTTTAAAAGCATTGGGATTCATTCAAAAGCAAGGAAATTGGGTTCCATATGAATTGAAGAGAAGAGACGTTGAAAGGCGATTTTGCATGTCGTATTGTTGCTGGTGATGAAAAATGGATACATTACAATAACCCAAAGCGCAAAAAGTTATATGTAAAGTCCGGCCAACCAGCCAAATCAACGTCGAAGCCGAATATCCATGGCACCAAGGTAATGCTCTGTACTTGGGGGATCAGAAGGGTGTTTTGTATTAAGAGCTGTTGAAATAGGGCCAGACGATCATAGGGGACCTGTACCGAACACAATTGATTCGTTTGAAGAGAGCAATCAACGAAAAACGACCAGAATATTCGACCAGACACAAGGCCATAATCTTCCATCATGACAACGATCGGCCACATGTTGCAAGACCAGTCAAAAACTATTTGGAAAACAGTGGATAGGAAGTTTTGGCTCACCCGCCCTATAGCCCAGACCTTGCCCCTTCTGACTACCATTTGTTTCGATCAATGCAGAACGCCCTTACTGGAATACGCTTCACTTCAGAACATGGTATCAGAAATTGGCTTTATTCATTCTTTATCTCAAAACCGGAGCAGTTCTTTTAGCGTGGAATTCATATGCTACCAGAAATATGGAAAAAAGTATGGCTAACGATGGACAATACTTTAAATAATGTATCAATTCATTTTATTATAATAAATGAATTTTCAAGCAAAAAAATAGACATTATTAACTTGTATACCCAATAAAAAAATACTAAATTAATACAAAATAAAAATACTAAAGTGAATAATAATATTGGAACCTTCAATTAATAATGAGCGTTTCATAAAAGAGGCCGCCACTACTATATGTTATGAAGCAATATTCCAGTTACAAATTTATTGCCGCTAAAACCTATTGTGAATAAGCGTCTTTGGCAGTTTGTGTCATTTGGCTGAAACGTAAACAACAGTACTACTAAATATTGTCTCGAACATGTCAAATTTCGTATCAGATAAAGTGTTTTTGTGGGGAGTTCTACTTCATTACTTTCATATGAAGATAAGTTTGACCGAGGGTCATCAAATCTTAGTAGAAATTTACGGTGAGCATGCTCTATCTGAACAATCGTGTGGGAGGTGGTTAAAATATTTAAAAGCGGTGATTTTCAGATCGAAGACAAGGAACGGCCGGGTCAACCGAAAAAGTTTTAAAAAGAATTTGAATCATTGCTCTATGTGGACGAATGCCAAACGCTTTAGGAGTTGTTAAAATCATTTGGATTGGATGACAGTCGGCAAACGACTAAAAGTCATGGGATTGATTCAAAAGCAAGGAAACTGTGTGCCAAACGAATGCCATAAAAGGATAAAAAGTGGATTTAATATGACAAGCCCAATCGAAAAAAGTCGGATTTTGCTGGACAGCTGTCAACATTTTTCGCCAAGCCGAATATTCATGGCATAAATGGTGCGACCAGCGGGGCGTGATCTCCTACGAACCAAATGAAACGATCAAGAGGAAATGCTATCGGACTCAACTCATGCGTTTGAGCCGCGCACTAAAAAAAAAATGGCAGAATTACGAAAAAAGGCATGACAAAGTGATTTTGCAGCATAACAATGCTCGGCCACATGATGCAAGACCTACTTGAAAATGTTGAAATGAAAAGTCCTACCACATCCGCCGTATTCTCCAGACGTTGCTCCTTCCGACTACTTTTTGTTACGGTCAACTACATGGCCTATCCCAGCAGAAGTACAAGCCATATATCAATGCAAAAAATGAGTCGATGATTGGGTGGCCTCAAAGCACTTGTAGTTTTTCCGAAAGATGTTAAAAAAGTTTTGGCCAGCGATGGAGGACAATACTTTGAATAATATATTTGTAATCATTTTCGCATTTTTCGAAAAAATGCTCATAATTAGTTCAAGATCCCAATATTTTTTTAACCATAAAAACAGATTTATGAATTAAAATTTGAAATGTTTTCTTTTCACTTTTATTTAAATGTTGAAATTTGTAAAACATTTACTAGGGTCCGTGACTTTTTGAATGAAACACAGGTTTTTGGATAAAATACCATTTTATTTTTAAACATAGTCTCCTTTAAGCTCTATACACTTTGTCCAACGTTTTTTCAATTTGTTTATACCTTCCAAAAAAAATGAGATTTGTTAAGGTCATTAAAATAGGTATGTTTGTTTGTGAGGTGATTTCATCGTTGGAGTCAAATCTCTTTCCGCTTAACCATTTCTTCAGGTTTGAAAACAAGAAATAGTCTTTCGGGGCTAAATCTTGTGAATAGGGCGGATGAGGGAGCAATTTGTAGCCTAACTTTTGCCATGGAAACTGCCATTTTCCATTTACTCCTCAATCCCTAAATCAAATTACGCGGTAGTCTGCTATCAATGGATGTCAAACACAAACTAAATGACACGGCTTGTTCAAATTTTGACCAGATGCCTGTTGACAGGATCAGTGTTTGCCTTTCAGTTGAGTGGCGGGAAATTCAAAAAGTCACGGACTTTTATGAAATGTCTATAATTTTTTTTTCGAAACAAAAATTTTTTATAGAATTATCAACGAAAAATTGAACTAAAAGCGGCCATACACATCGCTCTTCTCTGGCTGTTTTAACCGCACGGGTACATTTGTACGGTTAAACACAAACAACAACCATATCCACATACTAGACGTTGTTTACTTCAGTTCAAGTCAAAAATAAAAAATAAAAATTAGAGCGAAAAATAATCAGCTGGCGTTCAAATATTACCTGGTTTTCGACTCCGAATACTTTTTCAAAGCATAATCACCGCAGTTTTGAACGAACACATTTGAAAACGGATGGCTAAAATCAAGTTGCGACTGATATTTTTGAACACATTCAAGAAGAAGGTTTTTTTTTTTACCACACACCGACAGTTTTACTCGTGCGGTTAAAACTGCCAGAAAAGAACGAAGTTTATGGCCGCAGATTTAAGCATATGTCATAGCATCTGATGCCTCCCTCAGACATTCACCCTTATTCTAGTTGTCGTTATCAATGTTGTCGTCGTTTTTGAGTCAACATCACTTTGCTTCGACGTCGACATCACTTCGACACCAAATTGGTATTCTAAAACAGTGTTGTAACGACGTCGACAGTTTATCGATTTAAACAAAAACACATCTCTAAAAATTGAGTCGGCAGATTTATTTTGTTTATTATTTTTGCGAAAAAATGTTTTTTATGTGTAATTTAAATTCTGATACCAGTGATGAAGAAAATAAAGAAAATCTAGTATTGGAATCTTCTAATTGTTAATCTTCTAATTTTTTTAAAAGGTTTGAAAGTTACTTTCGGCTGAATAAAATAGCCTTCAAAGATGTGCTGGAAACAATAGCACCTAATTTGAAAACCGGAATCAAGTCCACATTTATTTCCAAAACAATAAAGCAGCTACATTAAAATTTTTAGCCCAGGGGTCGTACCAGCTCAGTGTTGGAAACGACTTTAACTTAGGGTTCAGCTGTTTCTGAAACTGTAGAAGATTTGCTTCCTCCAGCGGGCTCAATATAAATTGCTTGAATCTTCCGCCACCCTTACACTCGGCTTTGTTGGCTACCATTTTCTTTTTAACTTTAAATTTTAAGTCTCGCCAAACCTATAAATAAATTTTGTTATATTTTTATAATGCACTTTATATGATCATGCTTTCTTTACCTTCTGTCATCCATCTCACATTATTCTCGGTGGGCCAAGTGCATTTAATAAATTTGATATTTCTTCCCATCTTTCCGTTTTTTTTCAGTCATTACTTTTCCTCAAGTCGTTACTAAAAATTGTGTCGACAAAATCAGAGTCGTTTCAAGACAATATCGTCGTCACATTTTCTTACAGAATACCAAATTCTTGTCGACAGTTATCAATTATTTTCGATAACGACAACGGGAATACCAATTTCAAAAAAATTCCAAGACGACATTGTCTTGTGTCGATGACGACAACTAGAATAAGGGTGATTGTTTCCGAACATTTTCTTGATGAATTTTTCGACACCAAAGTTCAAGATAACTTAAAATGAATTTTTTTTAAAATATTTTTCAAATTTATTATGTTTAACAATTTAAAGAACAATTCAAACGATTTTTTTGGGGGAATTTGACACTTTCAATACAATTTCGAACACAACAATTAAAATATGTGAATCCTTAAACAGTAAATTTCCAAATATTTTTAATTCCATGTATTTTTACAAATCTATTCTAAACAAAATGTATAAACTTAGAACACATACTGTGCTTTTTAAGCAAAATAAGGAAAAATTTTAAATATAATATTCATTTATAGCAAAAACATGCACATTTAATGCAAATTGTATACTTCGCACAGATATTTGTTTAACAAACATGTATTTACATGAATTTTCTAATCCTTCTAATGATCAATCATATTAGTTTTTTTTTCATGATCGCAAAAAACGAGTTTGAAGTTAAACAAATTTAAATTTCTGATACATTTTTAAGATGAAATTTATAGTTATGAAAAAACTTTTAATTTTCTTATCTCTATAACTCTAACATAAACAAATATAATCTTATCTTACCATCATAATTATAGCACGACATTTTTTTGTTTATATTAAAAAAAAAGAATTCTATATCACAGTTTATAAAATCACTTAAGTTTGCAAAAAAAAAAAATAAATGTATTAGCAGCTGCCAAAAAATAATACTATTACTTTTACAGTACAGATGAGTTCTTCTTAATCAACCGCACACTTGGCTTTCTGTTTAACAAATGATCGTTCAGTTAAAATAAAATGTGTTTGAAAAATAACAAAAATACCCTTCCAAAATGAGTATAAACAAACACATCGATAGTCATAAAATGATAACTCTTAACTGTTAATTTTTTTATTTTTATAACTTAATAGATTTGTACGACGTTATTTTGGGTAAAGTCTGGTAAATTCAGAGTAAGCAAAAAATTCTCTCATAAATACATAAAAATCACCAAAATACTGCGACCGAACAAAACCACATTTCAGACCCAAAAATAAACGTCAAATTTATTCATATTCAAAACGGTTTAATAAATAAATATATTTAAAATGAAAATTCTTTTAGTTTTCTTCGATCTTCTTGATTTGTGTATTATTTTAAATTGAACTTAAGATCATTTATTTATAAAAATTAATTAAAAATATTTATTTATTCCAATATTTCGTCAGGGGAAATTGTGAAAAAACACCCAATGTGGTGAAGAAATATTGGGATAAATAAATATTTATAATTAATTTTTATAAATAAAATAACTTAAGTTCAATTTAAAAAAATACACAAATCAAGAAGATCAAAGAAAACTAAAAGAATTTTCATTTTAAATATATTTATATAATAAACCGTTTTTAATATGAATAAATTTGACGTTTATTTTTGGGTCTGAAATGTGGTTTTGTGTGTTCGCAGTATTTTGGGGATTTTTATGTATATATGAGAGAATTTTTTGCTTACTCTAATTTTACCAGACTTTACCCAAAATTACGTCGTACAAATCTATTAAGTTATAAAAATATAAAAATTAACAGTTAAGTGTTATCATTTTATGACTATCGATGTGTTTGTTTATATTAATTTTGAAAGGGCATTTTTGTTATTTTTCAAACACAATTTATTTTAACTGAACGATCATTTTATTTAACTGTAATTTTTTTTTTCACAAATACAAAAACAGCTGATTTATTAGCAGCAGGAGATGATTTGACAGTTTTACCATTTTACCTAAACGGGTATGTTCTGGTAAAAAGATAAACACAATTAATCTCTCGTGAACACTCATTTACCCAATATGTCGAACACACGTAATATTAGGATGCTAAGTTATAATAAATCATAAAAAAAATTATATTAAATAGATTTAAGCTATTCATCGAGAACCACGTAGCACATGAAACAAAGGTCAATTTTGTTAAGTTTGTTGAGCAACATTTATTACTAAGCCGAATTATGGCATTCGTAATCCAATAAGCTCTTTCTTATGAAATAAAATTTCCTGATCAACAATGCTAACTTGGCGCTATTCGCGGTAGAATTTGCATTGTTCTACCTACCTCGCATAATTTTCTGTAAGCGCTTTTTGTAAAATGCGTTTTTTATTTTATTTTATTTTTTTTATTTAGCTCTTTTCGATAAAACGATTATTTTTATAAAACTTTAATAAATTTGAACTGAAGCAAAAAATACTACATTTTCATTTATTTTTTACATATTTTTTTTTTTCAAAAAATGACTTGCTTAAAAAGTATTTTTAAAATAAAAGAAATGTAAAATTAGTTTTTATTTTCCCTAAATAATGTTTTTTTTATAGTGATTTAATATAACATTAGTTACTTTTATGTATAAATTATTAGTTATGTGTACTCAACTTATGATCATCGATATTTGAAATAATTTCTGTACAAAAAAGCTTTTCCTGTTTAACCTTAAACTACATAGAATTTTATTGAAACAACAACAATCCAACAAATTTAAAGTTGTTTTACACAAACAACAACAATAAAAATGTTGAAATAAAATTCACGCGAATAAAACGTTTTCAAAAGTCATTTATGACGTCGAAATTTATAAACAAAAGGAAAATCCCCCATATCGTCAGGTAAAATGCAAAACCACTTAACTTAAATTTTAATTTTTTTTGTTTATAAGAAAAAAAAGAAAAAAACGCCAATAGAAATTTTAACAAATGATACATTTAGCTCCATTAACACAATCTTCAGATAACAACTAGCTGGGGTATTGTGTTATCGGGCCTTAAAAGTTAAAAGGCTATATGACTATTTAGACCCTTTGTAAGGTGACAAAAAAAATTCTAAACTAAATACAAACTAACAAGAGGTTTTGAAATTTCCTAAAAAATTATTTGAAAAAATTTTCAAGTTTCATAAAAATTTGAAAACCTGTGTTTGGTTTATATTTTATTTAGCCAGTTCGCACCCAGCCTTATTAATTTTAAAATAACTAAAAATGTATTTATTTTAACTGTGAAAAGAGCTACTGCAAATGCAGTAAAAATAACTAACTATGACGTTAAAATAACTAGCAAATTTTTACTACAAACACTTTGGAAAAACTGATCAAATTGCTCTTATTTTTATAAAATTGCGGTATTTACAAGGTGGCTCATTTAAAATTTTAAATTTGGATCTTCTATAAAAAAAGTAATGATAATTTTTTCAAATTTGTGGTTTTATTGGAAAGGTTTAACTTTGTCATGACTACCACGACTGACTCGGCAGTACCTTATCCGATCAACCAAATTTTTCAGTACATTTTCGATTGTTTGTGTTCGAATCTCTTCAATGGCAACTTAAATTTCATGTTCAATTATCTCTGGATGGTTTGCGTAACATTTATCCTTATTGGCTCCCAACAGAAAATAATCCAAAGGGCTGAAATCACAGCTCCGAGGCGGCCACTTGACATCACAATTTCGGCTGATTATTCGATTTTCAAAAACAGTGCATAAAATATTGATGGTTGCGTTGGCTGTGTGACATGTGGGCCCGTCTTGTTGAAACCAAATGTCGTCCATGTCATTCTCTTGAATTTTTGGAAACAAAAATTCGTTGAGCATGGCAGGGTAACGCTCATCGTTCACGGTAATGGCGGCTCCTTGCTCATTTTCGAAGAAAAATTAGCCCAGTCGTGGTAGTCATATGAATGATATTGTGTTCCATTCTTAAATCAGTACTTTTAAATTTAAAATTTTAAATGGCCCACCCTATAAAAAAATATATTAGAAACACAAATATAAAAAAAATATTTTTTTCATTTTACCTAAAATTTATAGTCAAAATTCCAGACCCTCTAAACAGCAGCTACTAAGTAAGTGCTTTTCGTTAGTTGCTTCTTAACTAGCTATGATATTACAAAAACAACTGGTGGGTTTACTGCAGCAAAATCGTATTTAAAAACTAGTACTTTTTAGGAGAGACAACAAAAAAACGTTTTTTAATAAACTTACAACATTCTATTAATTTTTTTATAATTTAAAAGTAATGAATTTTAAATTTCCAAAAAATGTCAAAAGTTTATAATTATAAAACAATTTTTTGGCACCCGAAAAGTAGTAGTTTTTGAGATACTTAGTTGCTGCAGTAACAGTTAACCTTTTTAAGTGTAGTTTTAATTTAGAACTATTAAATTACCGAACAAAAACCGTAAAATTAATTTTTTTTTAAAACACTAGTTTTACCGTAGAAGTGCAAAATATTTTGCAGTTTAGCAATAATCATTAATAAAACCGGATTTTAAAATTATGTTAGTTACGTTGTTTTGCATTTTAACTGACGATATAAAATATATAAGTTCAAAACTCAAAGCTATAGTGTTTTTGAGCGCAAAAAAGCTTTTAATACAATTTTGGAAATACATGTTGTCCATGAGTCATTTGCAAAGTTTAGATATGGATTATTTAGAACAGATTCTTACATGTTGTATACGATTTTTTTTTTGTAAAATTTGTTATATTTTGTGTCTGCAGCAAATAATATCTTACAAGGAAGATGTGCTGTATGGATAACTACGATTTAAATTAATTTGGGATGTGTTGTAGGGTAGACAAATTTAATCCAAATTTAATCTATTGTAAAAATTCAAATTTTTTTTTGTAGAAGTATTTGGGACAACAAAAATTTCGTTCCCATACTGCCTATTTTTAAGGACTGATAGTTGTTTTGTTTTTGAAATATGTGAAAAAAGCACTTCGGAAAATAAAGTCTAAAATCCGAAATATTGCTAATATCGAATTAGAATCGATTGACTAATAAAATATACCTTTTAATTTGGTGGCTGCACTCGCATGCATACATCCCAGTACGAAACATCCAAAATTGTATTTGTTTTCAAATGTAGCATAAAAAATATTCATAGTATTGTACATCTTTCATCTACCTTTCAGGGGTACCAATGTAGTTATAGTTTCTTTGAAAAATATACATATGAAAGAAACTTTTGTATTCCACGTCCTTCTCACTCTAAACATGAGGTTGGCTCGTTTAAAAAATTAGTGTTCGAAGGGAACCAAACTGCTAAACTTCCTTATAATTTTAGCGGATTTATAATTTGAATATACATACAGGTTGGTTGAAAAGTTCCTGCGCTCGAAATGAAAGAAAACTGTCTTTGTTACGAAATATATTTTTTATTCAATATAATCTCCTAGAAGCTCAATACTCTTGTTCCAATAATCTTCCAATAATTGTATCCCATCCTTATAAAGGTTTTCCGGAAGCTCTTCAAAATAACCGTCTACGGCTGCTATTGCCTCTTCATTCGACAAAAAATGCTTTCCACGAAGGAATTGTTTGAGATTTCTGAAGAGATAGTAGTCACTGGGAGCCAAATCTGGTGAATTAGGTGGATGTTTAAGCAATTCGTATTTTTATTATTTGAATTTAGCTATCGTCAAAACACTTTTGTGAGCTAGTGCATTGTCTTGATGAAAAATTATTTTTTTCTTCTTTAAACCAGGTCTTTTTTCACGAATTTTTTCATCCAGCTGATCCAAAAGGTTGCGATAATATTCAGAGTTGATTGTTTTACCTTTCTGAAGATAATCAATCAACAAAATTCCTTTTACATCCCAAAAAACTGATGCCATAACCTTCTTTCCTGATCGTTGTGACTTCACCTGCTTTGGAGCTGAACAACCAGCTTCAGTCCACTGTAAACGTTCTTGTTTCAATTTAGGATCATGGTGGTAGATCCAAGTCTCATCCATAGTTATAAAACGACGCAAGAAGTCGGTTTTATTCAGCTTAAAACGCTCCAAATTACGCTGAGAAATTTGTTTTCGATCCAGTTTTTGTTGAATTGTTAATGTGTGCGGCACTAACTTTGCAAACAGTTTTTTCATACGAAATTCTTCATAAAAAATATGGAGTACTCGTTCGTCTGAGATGCCTATGGCATTAGCAATTTCACGCTTAGACAAACTTGGATCTTCACTAACCATATTATGTACCTGCTCAATGATTTCTGCTGTGGTTGCAGTTTTTGGTCGTCCTTCGCGTGGATCGTCTTCAAGGCTGGTACGACCACGTTTAAATTCACCAGCCCAAAATTCAACGGTGCGCTTTGAAGGTGAGGACTCCTTATACACTTCTAACAATTGTTCATAAATTTCCTTTGCTTTTAAACCCTTCAAAACAAAAAATCTAATGACTGCACGATATTCAATTTTTTCCATATTAAAAAAAATCAATGACACGTTAATTTCAAATGGCTTGTAAACAAAGAAAGAATTGACAGAATGACTTGCAACTTTGCATGTGTTCTCAGGACAGTTATACCAACTTGAGAAAAAAAAAGTTTGGAGCTAGCAGTGCCATCTCTTGGTGAGCGCAGGAACTTTTCAACCAACCTGTATTTAGTAAATTTTGTAGGTATTTAAATGACAATTTTATCTGCATTTTTAGTTGAAAAGCTGTGTAAAAATCTGGAAATTTTTTCTAAGAAAAATAACTTCAAATAACCACAAATGTAGTTAATGTTTTTAAGATTTTACTTTCGTTTTTATCGTTTTTAACTTCGTCAATGTTAATTTCTTATATACGAGTATATATATATATATATATATATATATATATATATATATATATATATATATATATATATATATATATATATATATATATATATATATAGATATATTACATTCATGGGCAATTATATAAATTATTTTCCAAAAAATAAGGAAACGATTAGAATTTTTGATAAAGCTATTAAAATGTATATAAATGTCATGTGTTAACTGGATAACTTTTCTGAGTGTAGTTTAAAAGCCTGATAATCATTACCCTTAGTTTAAATATAATATATTTAGAAGAAATTTTTTTTCAAGGATTTTCCCCTTTTAATTAACCTTTTGGTAGTGGATGTTTCAATTTCATATATCAGGTTTGTAGCTTAAAGGGTTTCCCTTTTTAAACCTTATTTATTATAACAGGTTATCGAAAATAAAAAAAAATATCTTCAGTAAATTATACCATACCTCAGGGAACACATATTAAATTTGACATTTTATTTCAGATTTTAGACCAAGGGGTTTGGGCAGGACGTTAGGGGGATACTATTTACCTTTTTGACCATCCGGAAATTTTTTCAAAAATCCAGTCTTACTAAGCCGAAAATTTTAACAAAACTTGAATATATTAATCAATTGAAAATTATTAATATTTATCAAATACAAATTATATCTTAATACCCTAACCGAGCACCAGCAACAAAGGCTATCGGCTTGTAGCGAAAACAGACCAGAGCCTTTGGTGGGAATCTAACCCACGACCCCTGCACTGATAAGCTAGCACGCTACCGACCAGCCCTAGGGGTAAAGAACAGCAACTAATGGACACGTATTTTTAAGGTAAATTGTTTACGTTTTTTTCAAACTAGATAACAAAAGAAAAGTTTTTGAAGATCTATTAAATGGGTCAAAAAAGTTTTTAACGAATTTATAATCCATTTTAAGGCCTAAAAATAAGATAGCGAATGTTATTTTTTAAAATTTGTTTACACCACTGTCCACTTTTCCGAATGAGGAACCTATATGTTCAAGTTCAAGAGCTGGACGATTTTTACCACTTTCTTTTTAAAATTCCAAACATTTAAAATTTCAGATTTCCAGACCAAGGGATTTGAACAGGACGTTAAGGGGGACTTCTTTCCCCTTTCGGAATATCGGAATTCATATTGATTACAAAAAGTTAATTGTGGCATAGGTTAATATTTATAGAATTATAATTATTGGGTGTGGAGGACATAGTAAAGATGTGTTCGTGAGAGAAGTTTTGAGGGGAAACGTGTTTAGATTGCTCGATGTCTTAACATCGACATATTGTTAAAAAAAATTGAATAGACTCTGTTTTTTGCCATTCAATAGCATTAAAATGTCATTGAACCCTCTAAACGTTTCAATAACTATTCTATGCACTGTAAAAACAGATGCATTGTGATAACTGAATTTTTTCCAAATGAATGGTTTTATTTTAGATGAAATCGCATTCAAATATATTTCGCGGTCAATCGAAATTTTCTTGTATTAACGGAACTTCTTTCGCCAAAAACAAAAACTATAGGTGATTGTAACCGAAGCAGGCAGTTGGCAAAAAACTCGGTAGTCGAAATAATCTGTTTCCTCTGTGTATGGATTTATTCAACTGTTAAATTGATTATTAGCTAAAAATTTTAATGTTTATAACCCTTTTAACAAATGAAATGATTTATTATTTATATTGTTATAAATTATTATTGTTATTAGTCATTCCAAACAATATGGACTGGTATAATTAATCTGACCAACCATACGGCTTTTGGAGGGATTATGCCTTTTTTAAAGGCTGATCAGCCTTGAATATATATTCCGCTTTTAAAACGAAAATCCCATTTTTCTTCCAAGCACAGTCTTAATAAATAATAATAAGATAAGGGTACGAACAATGGTGTTTTTTAGCAATACAAAATAAGCTCATAGAAATCGTCATAAATACACTAAGCTGCTAATAACTAGCTGAGGTTTTTTGCATCATGTGTAAATCACGAGCTTGAGTGCCTTCAAAGTTTCAAAAAAGTTAAATGTCAATCTTGTGATTAAATATTTGATATTTTCAGATTTTTTATAACAACAAAGTCAACACAATATGACCATTTTAATAGAAAAGCTCATTATCGATTAAAAACTATATTTTTAATACAATTTCTATATGTTTTATAGTAAAAATATTTTTAAATAAATTTTTGTGGACAAAATTGTGGGTTTTCTATAGTAAAATATTTTGTTCTTTAAGAAATATAGTCTTAAAATGCAATAAAATTTAAATAAGAAAAAATGCTTAGCATTGCAGGGTAATTCTCTAGAAATCCAGGAAAATCACAAACAAAATTTAAAGATCCTTTAAAATCTCGCTTTTTTCCGAATTCCGTTTTTTTTTTGTCCAAAACAGTTGGTCACGTTAGGTATAATATATGAACCACAAAAAAACGCGTATAAGTACACATTGAAAAAAGTAAAAGTATTTTAACAATCATTGCCAAATTAATATATGTATATAAAAACAGCAAGTAAGCTTTACTTAAAATATATGTATACAATAATTATTAATTAGTAACACCTGATATGTCTAAATAATTGCTATAATTATAATAGAATTTATGAAAAAGTATAATTTTACCCCTGTTCCGGTTTCAGAAACATTAGTTAGAGTGGATTTGCAAATTCACACGGAATTAAAAAAATCGTAGATTTGATGGAAACATTTTTAAAAATTAACAGACAATTTTTAAAATAAATTTGAACACATTAATTGTTGCAAAAAAAAAAATAATTCGCTTTATAGTATTTTTACCAAACATCTTACTACACGAAAAAATTTTCAAATGAGGATTACCGAACAGATATAAAATCGGAATGATTTATTTTAGAATTTATTCGGACCTCAAAACAGCTCTTATTAAAGTATACTTGTTTTTTTTTTAATATTTTAACCGATGATCACGACTTTTTTGAAAGGAAGAATCGGACTTGGTTGACATGTAGTTTCAACAAGACGGTGCCACATGTTAATTAATCTTACGTTTTGGTGCAGTCCAATAATTTTTGTGGGGATACATGAAGTCTCTCGACAAGCCAACCACAATTACAGCCCTTTAAGACAAGCTGCCACCGACAGAAATACTGGAAAAAGTATGCCAAAATTGGAGCTCACGGATGGACCACCTACGGTGTAGCCGCGGGCAACATTTACATAAAATAATCTGGAAAAAGTAAATATCAGGCATTCATTTATTGCCACAAAGAAATATTTTATTCACTTCTGCAAATTTTCTGTTTTTATTTTAATTTTCAAAACCCAAGCGGTTAAAAAATCACCCTTAGCCGAATTTGTGCACAAACAAACCCAACAAACAATACGTTCAGTTTACGTACCGTTTTCGGTCCGTCATAAACGGAATCCAACTCCGTATACGGACCAGAAAACGGATTTAAAAAAACATCCAAACTGATTCGTATCCGATGAAATACCGTCAATGATGGACTGTTAACGGACCGATATATCGGATGAAAAATGGAATTATTTGTTTAAAGTCCATCAATGACGGACCGTTTACAGAACCGTATTCGGTCCGATTTCGTACCGTTTTTACAACAAAAACGGATTTGTGTAAATGCCTACTTTTTTTTAGTTTTTAATAGTAAATTTTATTTTTTTTTCCTTAAATTTATTTACAAAGATATTTAAAATAAAATTACAAAACTTTTACAAACTAAATACAGCAAATACCAAACACAATTACAAAACAAGTAAAAAAGGGCTAAATTCGGCTGTGCCGAATCTTTGAATACCCTCCACCAAAGGGGATGAAGATGATATACGTATATACTAAATTTTGCATGAACTGTAATATGAATATGTTTTGTCAATTTATGTAACGAACTTTTGTTATTTAGTTATAGCAATGTTATTTACAGAGGTCTGCTCTGTTAGCGACTTTAACATTGTTCATTTTTACGTTAACTTAGTTATCATTGTATGTAAGACAATAAATGTAATCGAACAATAAGAAGACTTAATAATATTTTTACTTACTTAACAGAAAAAAAACTAGATACAGAAAAATTGTACAAATTTGTATGGAAAATTTAGAGGTACCTTCACATTTTCACTCATAACTTGAACCGCTTGACCGATTTTGCTCATTTTAAATACCAAACTGCTCGGGAGGATGTTCAATAATCTGGGTAAAAATAGGCACCCCCGCTTGCGTCTTCGCGTCGTGATCGTGATTTCAACAGACAGACAGACGGACATCGCTAAATCGACTTAAAATTGCATAAGGATCACGAATATATATACTTTATGGGGTCTTAAACCTATATTTCGACATATTACAAACGGAATGACAAACTGATATATACCCTCACCATATATGGTGGAGGGTATAAAAATACCATTTTTATCTCCAGCACAATTAGCATCCATCAATAACTGCAGTTGTGACCCATTAAAAACCATGAAAAAATAAAACAAAAATTTAATTTAGGTTTAAATGGTGGTATTTACGATTTAATGTAGCACACAATGCAAATTTGCAATTTTTTTCACAAAATTTATTATAAATTTTCAGGCAATATTTTTATTTGCAAATCTGCATCAATTTGCGTACATCCTCATAAAACTTGTTTTAAATTTCATAAATATTTACCTCATGGAAATTTAAGTATTCAGTTTTGCTAACTAAACAAATCCTAAAGCAACGAAAGAAAAACTAATGAAAAACGGTTTTCCATATTTGACGGTACAGAAACGAATACACCAAAACGGAGTCAAAACGTATTGTTTTCTAAAACTCAATTATACGGTCCGTTAATGTTCCGTTCACGTACAAGACCGAATACGTATTTTCAGACCGTAAACGTACAGTAGGAGCCGGATTAATGAATTCGTACGTGTCAGAGTTACGGACTCTTCGTAAGTATTGGTTAATCCATTCGAACCATGCAGTTGGCAAAAAAATTCAGTTGCCACAGTGAATCTGTTTTCTCTGTGTATATAGCTTTGACAAATATTAATTCTTATTTTTTTTACAAAAAAAAAAAAAGTACATAAGAAATATAAAGCCAAAAAAAAAATTATACAAAAGTCCTACAAAAATTCAAGCAATTAAAAATTTTAACTGTTGCCAAATTTTTGTAGCTCTCATTAGCTATTTTTTTAATAACTGCCTCAATAATTAATTCATATTTTTCCACAATAAAACAACTGTTATTACATTTAAAAATAATTACTGAAATTAAGTTACTGTAACATTTTGCTGAGTGTAAAGACAAAAAGGTCTATGAACTTTTACATTGTTATGCCAAAATATTTATGTGAATATATTTTTTTTTAAATACTTTCGTTGTCATTTTATAATTTGTTTCTTAATAAAATGGTCTGTAAGAAAGTAATTCATTAATAAACACATGCAATTCTTATCATTGTACGTGCTGTTAGTAGGGAATCAATAACGATATCAATACTTAAAACCGTTCTGAGAACCTTTGCTTTTAGTGAGATAAAATTAATATATAGTATTGATTAATTTTGTTTTATGTATCGTTCAATAAAATGCAAAAAAAAACGTAACTAACCCGGCATCTTCACAAGCAATAAAATGATAGTAAGCAATTGTCAAATCAATTACAGAAAAACGTCAAAAAAAATGTCCATTCACACTTCATTCTAAGAAATATTTCTTTGCTAAGAAATATTATTTTTTTTTTTCATCCAAAAAAACACAAAATTTTATCAAAAATCATTTTTTTCTTTAAATAAAAAATAATAAGACTCCCATTACTATTTACTAAAATTTGAGTTGGATTTGTTGCAGGATTAAAATGAAAACTAAAAGTGTCATTTGACGGCAAATATCTTAGCAACTTCGGTTGCATAATGACGATATCATTAATATTAATTGTCTTCACCTGAGATTAAATCACTTTAACAATTGTTGGCTATAATTTTATTGCATGCGAAGACATCGGTAACATTTTTATTATTTTAGAGGAAAAGCAAAAAACGTCATTAGACATTTTAACAAATTTATTATAAAACTATTTTATCAGTAGAATGCTTAAAATATTGTGGAGAATTATATTTCAAGGCAGTGTTTCATAAGAACTCATCCCTACTAAAAATTTTTACCGGGCAACCAAAAACAGGCAAAATTATAAACAATTCAGGACCGAAATGAATGAAATTGTTCGAAAACTGTTTTTTAATATATACATAACTGCAATACTCATAATGAAAACATCAACTTTAACTTTAATTTCCAATCTAAGACCGAGCTACAATATCCCTAATGAAGAAAATTGCCATCACGAATGCCGTAATTCGGCCCCAGTTTTAATTCGAAAAATCCTATCATTTTATATAAAAATGTAGTTTATGCTGCGTTTACATTTGGCTTTAAATTTCGGGACTTCAATGGAAATTTTTATTCTTTGGTGGAGTAGAATTTTCATGATTTTATGTTAAGATCTAACGAATATATTGATGGGAGGAAAACAGGTAATTTACAAATATTTAAACCACGCAAAACTTATTTTAATAAGTAACACATTTTTATTGGCTTAAAATTTATTTTTATTATGTTTTTAATCATTATTTTATTTCATAATTTTGTGATGTTTCAGCTGTTTACCAGCGTTGCCATTTTTTCATGAGATTTCTTACAAACTTCGTGAATTTAAGTGATTCATTTGTATGGGAAGTCTTGAGATTTTACACACAATTTTCACTAAAATCTCAATTTTGGTCGAAACCTCGTGATTTGAATCGAGATGTGAACGTGGCATTATACAAATGAATTATTGAACAATTTGCTAGTTATGACCATTTTGGTTTTAGCTGGCGAAATGTAGATAAAAAAATAGCTGTGAACTTTTGACAAAAGCACTTAAGTCGACATAAGAAAATTTTTTAAGTCAATAAAATTTTTAAATACGCATATATCTGTCTTATTCTCATATTTATACACCTTATACATTATTTCAAAAATTTTATTAACTTATTCATTTGTTGTATTATGCATTTTAACTGTATGTTTCGTGTAGTTTTGGTCTCTTGAAAAATTTGCGTTATTGAAATAAGTGCTTTTGCCAAAAGTCCACAGATATTTACATTAGTCTGGCAATTTTTTATATGAGAAAAACATTTGTCTCTCGATTTCCAATTAACAGGCAAATTACTCGTATAAAACTTACACGATAATAATTTTAGCCAAATCCAAGAACTCTTAGCACAGTTCACATATGTTTGGGTTTTTTTTTAACGAAAACTGTATAAAACATTAACCAATTCAAAGAAATATTTAAAAATAGGGCACACTGCTTTCTTTAATACCGCTTAAACTATTGATATTTTATATGATTTTTTGAAAAGTTCAAAAACGAATTTGAATTCTAGATTTGACTGAAATTTTCACCAGTTGGAGTAAAATGTACTTGTTCTGCTTAAAATTAATAAATTTTAAATTATATATCTGGAAAGGACCCAAAACCTCAACAGTATGGCTTAGAGCAGTGGTTTCCACTAACTTTCACTTCACGGACCCCATGAGAAATTTTTACTGGCTGACGGACCCCCAAATTTTAAATTTTTTTTATATTTAAATAAATACATTTAAATCCAAAGATTTTCAGAAAAAGAAGTAGTAAAAAATACAACAGATGAAACTGTAGAATTTTTAGAATTTAAAAGATTTACCATGCAGCTACGGACCCCCGTTTGGGAACCGTTGGTTCAGAGATATAAGATTAAGCTGAAATTTTCAAAAACTGAGCTCAGGACACAGCTTTCTAAAAAAACCCAAAAATATGCAATACATTTAAAAGTTGACAGGTGTGACTGATGGTCTACAGTCCTTTGAATTGGCTCAAACTTTTACCATGTAAGTTTTAGGCCTAATACTACAATAATATAACTGATATTCTAGAGTCAAAGAAACTGCCAGTCTAATGTACACAATCTTTAATGTTGATATTTAAATTTTTTACAACAAAGCTTTGTTTTGAGATTAGATTTTGTTTTTCTGTCTTAAGGTCAATGTTTGTAATTGAATAGTGATTTGTTTTTTTTTCCTAAAAACCACAATTGTTTTTTTTACAATTCTGTTAAACTGCATTTAGAAAAAAAAAATCATTAATATACTCTATTTTTTGAGAAATATATACATAGTTTTTCAACAGATGATTGAGAACTTTACGTAGAAAAATTTAATCAAGCAGAAATAACATTAAATTAAATAGTAGTAGTAGAAACAGCCTTGAATCAAACGAAGTTTAATTTTTACTTAATTTAAATATGTTTTCATATTTAAAATGCGAAAATAAAATCTATAATATTTAAATAATAATTTAACGTAAATATGAAAAAGTTAATATTAACTAGAATCATATTCGATAATCAGCGCTGTTCTTAGTTCCGAGTCCACATAAAAAATACTAAAGTGACAAATTCCGTTTTTTTGTTGATTTGTGATTTACATCCACAAAAAATGTTGTCGAAGTTTTTGTGTAGAAAAAGATTGGTGAAAGTAAATCGAATGTCATTTTTTTCCTTAGAAGTATTTATTAAACCAAGGGTGCCCAAGCCCTATGCGCTTGATGCTCAGCAATAGCAATACGAAATACACAAACAACTTTGCCTTATTAGTTTTTTTTTGTCGTTCTTCAATGTATACACGCAAGTGCAAACCAACAACACTTTCGTATGCTTTGCTGGTAAACATTGACGACAGCGATCATCAATGTAGATTTTGTTTTTGTTTAACGTATGATATGAAATATTTTTTTTCTTATTTCTTTGTATGTATTGGGTTTTACAATAAAAAATATTGAATAAAAATTCGTTATTCTTTAAATGTATTAGTGTTTGCTCTTCCATAAGGAACTTTTGGGCACCCCTGTATTAAACTATAAAAAATTAATCAAAATTCAAAATAAATCAAAATTTCGAAATCAATCAAAATTCGAAATGTTTTCTTTTTATTTTTACTTAAATGTTGAAATTAGTAAACAATTTAATACATAAATAAATTATATTATAAAATGTGTTAATAATTTTAAAAATATTCCCAACAAACAATACTTTTCGTTTACGTAGCGTTTTCGGTCCGTTATAAACGGAACATCGAAACTTATTCGAATCCGTTGAAATATCGTTTACGGATCCGTATTCGGTCCGTATTCGTACCGTTTTTTCAACAAAAACCCAATTTGTGTAAATGCCTATTTTTTTTTTTAATTTATAATAGCAAATTTTATTTTTTTTCTTTAAATTTATTTGCAAAGATATTTAAAATAAAATAACGAAACTTCTAGAAACTAAATACAACAAATAGCAAATACCATATTTATCTCCAGCGCAATTAGCATCCATCAAACACTGCGGTTTTGACCAATTAAAAATCATGAAAAAATAAAACAAAAATTTAATTTCACAAAATCTATTATAAACTGTCAGGTAATATTTTTATTTGCAAATTTGCACGCATCATTGTAAAACTTGTTTTAAATTTCAATGGTATTTAAGTATTTGTTTTTTATAACTAAACAAATCCCAAAGCAACGGAAGAAAAACTGATAAAATCCGGTGATCCGTATTTGATGGTACAGAAACGGATACACAAAAACGAAGTCAAAACGTATTGTTTTCGAAAATTCAATTGTACGACCCGTTAATGTTTACGGACACGCTTTGACGGATACGTATTTTCGGACCGTAAACCTACAGTAGAAGAGGCATTCATGAATCCGTACGTGTCGAAGTGTCCGTAAAAATATTTCTTGGGTTCTATCGAAACCTTAACAAAACAATTAAACAAAAATTACTTATAGATTCGGTCATTGTCAGAAGATCTGATGCCTCCCTCAAACATGGTTTCCGAATATTTTTTTGAAGAATTTTTCGATACCTATCAAAACGAATGCTTTATTCTTTTTTTTTTAATATTTTTCCAATATTTATTATGTTTAACAATTTAAAGAACAATTTAAATAATTTTTTTTTGCATTTGACATTTCGAAAAAAAAATATATATGTGAATTCCAAAACATCACATTTCCGAATGTTAGAAGTCTCTAACTAAGAACAGCGCTGAATAATTGATATACCTTTAATTTTTTGCTTTGGTAACTTTTACTCTAATTTTTTAAAATATACACCATTTTTTTCCTGCGTGTACTTGCAGATTCACAGAACTGGCGCCTTTAATATATTAATCTTATTCAAATCTAATATTTTTAGTTTCTTAAATGAGTTATTTGAAGTTTAAAATATTGAATGTAAAATTGACTTTCAATGAATTCCAGTATTTAAAAAAAATTTGCATACAAATTGTTGCTGTTGACATTATTTTTATTGTTGTTTAGTAGTGAAGATGCCAATTAAACCCTTGAAAAATCTTTATACCATTTTTAATGACACAAATGATCTTGATCAACACATTTCTGAGCACTCAGAAATAATGACTCATAAAAGACTAAACAATAATAATTTTCGGAGCTCTGAACTTTTAGAGTCATAACTGAAACATAGTTGAGGGTCTACTTGAAAATTTTCAAAATATTTTTTTACATTTAAAAATGACTTTAAAAATAACTCATGACTCACAAATAGCTTAGAAAATTCTGAAATTTCCAATAATGCTCATATTTAGAGAGTTATAAAAAAACGCCCAAAAAAAGGCTTTATTGGCAAAGATAAAACTCTTTGTCAGTCTTTTTAAGACTTTAAATATACAGTGGGATATTTATTTTTAAATTGATCCGTCAATTTAAAATAAGATTACCCAGCGTTATTGTTGAATTTACATTACCGATTCAAATTCGTTTAACTTAATTTCAAATATTTCCCACCCCCAATCATCGTTACCCAGCAAAACTTTGGTAATGGCTGCGATATTCCCATGCGTTACCTTGTAATGATAGCTCGTTACCTTTTTCATTATTTACAAGCATAAAGTAATAAGTTACTCATTATTGATTACGTAATATTTGATTTAAAAATGTAAAGAAATAATTGAAATATTTTTGAAAATCTATTTTTAGATACATTACTTTGTATTTTTTTAAGAAAAAGGGTAATGTATGTTTGTTTTGACAAAACTCGCGAAAAACGAAGCGCAACAATTCATTTAAGTTTAAAGCAATCAAATACTAGGCATGTTTTCTTTGTACACTTAAGCTAGCAAGTTATTTCATTTATATGGAGAATTAAGCAAGTACTAAGCGACTAGTTCTCAACTCGCTTAATTCTCCATATTAATGAAATAACTAACTTGTACAAAGAAAACATGCCTACTATATGCATCGATTGCTCAGTGGGTAGAATTCTTGGCTGGCAACAAGATTTCCCTGGTTCGATTCCCATCTTGACCACATTATTTTTAATTACAAATATTTTAAATTAAAAAATTTGTAATAATTTTTTTTAATAAAAATTCCTCTTTTCTACAAATCTATTTTTAGACACATTACTTTTTCCATTCACGTAACCATATAAGTAACCCCTTACATTATCACCTCTAAAGTAATGGGTATATACATTACTAAAATTCATCAATGAAGTAAGGTGTAAAGTAATCCATCGGCCCCTATGGCTACACATTACTTTACCCATTATTTGGTAATGTGTGGTTTTGCTGGGTAACTATAGA
Source organism: Eustalomyia histrio (assembly GCA_949748255.1). Lineage (NCBI taxonomy): Eukaryota > Metazoa > Arthropoda > Insecta > Diptera > Anthomyiidae > Eustalomyia > Eustalomyia histrio. The sequence goes on along the minus strand of OX456526.1, from coordinate 139,280,122 downwards.
TGAGCTATTAAATTGCTCCAATCCATCCATCATTTTTCTTCAAATTTGAAAACGATAGAAAAATTTAAGTGCAAAGATCTGCTGTCTTTTTTAGAATCAAACTTATCCAGCAAAACCATGGTATCAACTACTTACCAGCCTATTTACTCGCTTAATTACTTTTGTTTGCGATAAGCCCAAAAGTAATGAGTGCTCATTATTTTTTGGCTGTTTGTAAGCGGGAGGGTAACGACCACCCATTACTTAGTGTCTTATGTATGAGAGAAGGTAATGAGCACTCATTACTTTTGGGCTCATCGCGAACAAAAGTAATTAAGCGAGTAAATACCATGGTTTTGCTGGGTAGCTTATAAATAGAATAATGCTTCATTAAAAAATGTTTGAATATTTCGCCTTAAAGCGATCTCTACTGGAAATATTGGCTACCAAAGTTGAAATTTTCACCGAAAATGAATCCAAAATAGACAAAGATATTTACAAAATTTTATTTTAATATATTTTAATGGAAAAATTTTTATTTTAAAATAAAAAAATTATCCTTTTCAGTTAACCGATTTTAAAATTATATTGCAACCCTTACATCATTTTTATAAGCGCAGTAGTATTTCAATAAAAACTAGCCATTATTTAAATTTTGAGTGAAAATGCTAAATTTTAATATATTTTTTTTGACTATTTGTGCAATAATTGTAAAGTTTTTGCTTTAATTGATCAGCTTTTTCATAAGTTGTGTACAATTCATGTATTAATTTTTCACACAGAAAAATATTTCCGTATTTTCTTATCGAAATGTCGACCAAAATTATAAAAGTTAATTTTTTTTAGAATAAATTGTTCGCAACCAGTTCTTAAGTCACTGAATTATCTTTATCCAGTAAAATAAATATACACATTTAAATGTACTGGGTTGAAAACGGAACAGTGTGTCCAATATGAGTTAATTTATATGATAATATAAATTTCAACTTCATATAATTTATTATTAATACATATTTAATTAATCAAATAAACGTGCTAAAAAATATTGCCTTATCAGAAAAAAAAAAACGATTGTTCCCTCTATATCCCCAGCTTAGAAAATTTTACGAAAAGTGAAAAAAAATTAAAAGAAAAAAAATTACAGCATTTAAACAATTAATACTTGTACATAATATAAAAAAAAACTTTTTAATTTATAACTTTAACATGGAATCATTAAATACTACAACTAGTACCTTACAGACCGATTACGGTAGCACAACGTCTGAAATTTCTAAATATTCAGGATACCCACGCGACTACAATAACTACCACTTTTTATAGGCTATTAAAGGCTGTATTCCAAACTATCGATTTTCGAAAATGTCTATGGATATAAAGCTAAATAGTGAAAAGTCTGAAATTTTACAGCACCTTGAATATTTTCTAAACGTTATTAATCAAATATGTATTGGATTTGTAACCATTTATATGAGTTGGATGTTTTTACGCACTGGATTAGCAGGTGAAGGATTACATGCTTGGCTTGTAACAATCGGAGTAAGTGTTAAAATTAAAAATAAAAATTTCCGCTTAAAACAAATATATGAGATTGGGAGAATTTACAAGTCTGAGGTTATGTGAAAAAGTTATTTCATTTTAAGTGAAGCAACACTCAGGAAATGTTTCCCTCTTTTGTTGCTTTCTATGGAAAGAGATAGAGGAGAGATGAAAAAAAATAATAGTCTTGTATATTAAATTTGTTTGAAAACAAATTATGCTAAATTTTTATGTGAAATTCTTTATCTTGAAAATATTTTTTTTTTTTCATATCAAGTATAAAAGTTTTTTCACATGAAATCAGAACAACTTACTATGCATTATGCTTTAAATCTGTTAGATTACAAAAATAGAAACAAAAAACTACTATTAAAATTTTGAATATAAATTTTATTAGTTTTTAGTGGAAAAGTTTCTCCCATCAAAAACTTGTTGCATGTTTTTTGTATAGTTCCATCATTTACTTTGCGTTTAACAGCTGTTCAAAACACTCAACCTCGTGGCTTTTTTTAAAAATGAAAAAAGTGAATTTCGAGTGCTCTTTAAACATTTTTTTTTTGCGAAAAAACCAAGGAAAAGCTTGATAAATACTATGGGGACCCTGCATTATCGATTAAAAACAAGTGGTTTACTGACTTTCGTCATTTAAAGTCTCTACACCAAAAACAATTGAAAAAATTCACGATATAGTGTTGACCGATCGGAGATTGAATGTGCGATAGATTGTGGAAGACATAGGCATCGCACATGGATCAGTGGTTTCAATTTTGAACGATCACTTGGGTATGAGAAAGCTTTCGGCAAGATGGCTGCCGCGTTTGCTCACAATCGACCACCAACGGAATCGTGTGACAGCTTAGTTTCCATGGAAAAAATCCATGAAGTAGACTACGAATTGCCTCCTCATTCGACTTATTCTCCGGATTCAGCCCTCAGTGACTATTTCCTATTTCCACACCTTAAGAAATGGCTCGGTGGAAAGAGATTAAGCTCCAACGATGAAATTATTGATCAAACAAATGCCTATTTTACGTTTACTGTTAAACGCAAAGTAAATGACGGAACTTGCTCAAAATTTGACAGTAGTCCATTAACAGGTGGTACTTGCTGGGAGCAGTGTTGCATTTCATATAACTACGAGGGACGTTCAAAAATCACGGACTTATTGATCCGCCCTCGTAAATTAATTAATTTTAATGTTTCGCTTTGAAGTTGCGTTTTTTCACCGGTTTTTTTAAACTTTTTTTGTACTATTTTCTCTTGCAGACAGGGAATATAAAATATCTTTGATTGCAGACAAAACGTACTCAATTTTATATGTCTCTTTCTCTCTTTTTCAGTTCTCATTTCTTATGGCTGAAGCTATAATGTGCCATTATAATCATAATGTTCTTACATTTAACTATGGAAGAGCTACCAAAACCACTATACACTGCATATTACAAGCTCTTGGCGGTGGTTGTGGAATTGCTGGAGTTTTAGTTATGTGTAAAGAAGAAGGATTTCGATTTCATTCTACACATGGAAAGTTAGGTAATTGTAACAAAACTTTGTAAACTTTAAAATTTTTCTTAACCATTTTATAAATATTTCAAATGTTTTAGGTTTTGCTGCTTTTATCTTATGTTGCGTTAGTTTTGTTTCCGGTTTAGTGACATTATTTTCTAAAAATTTAAAGAAAATTTTAAGTCCGCTGTTAAATAAAACTTTTCATAACTTTTTGGGTGTTGGAACATTTGCTGTTGCTTTATGTGCCCAATATTATGGCTATAAATACTTAAAGCGAAAGGCACCATCGAATGATTTCATTATATTATTGCAATGCATTACATTGTTATCATTAGTTCTATCATGTATTGGACCTTTGAAGGCTTTATATCACAAGTCTTGTAATATTATTAGAAATTTTAGTTAGGTATTTATTTATTAGAATTTAAAATTATATAAGAAGCCTGTCGGGGTGTTGTACTTATGGCACTAGATTTTTTTTTAACTTTTTCCTGACTTTTTTTTAGAATTTTTATTTAATTTTTTTTCTACTACTTCTTTTAAACTTTTCCGTAAATTACCAAAAACTTTAATAAAATCCCTAAAAAAAAGTCAAGATTCGGTTAAGCCATAAAGACCATTTTAAGCCTTGAAAAAATATTGCATTAAATTGTTCTTTAGTTGCAAACATATCCAGATGCAAAACCAAACCATTTTAGCCACGACTGTGTGAAATTTAATAGACCAAAATCTAATTAGTTGGGAAAAAATTACATAATTATTTTCAATATATATATATTTTTCTTCTTCTCCACTGTGCAATGTATAACAGTTTTTTGTTGTTGTTTATTTATGAATCTTGTTTGGATGCACTTAACTTTAGTAAAGCAGATATTCTGTTAAATATTGCAATTAATTAAATATATCTTCTCTCAATATTAGCAAAAACAAAATTTGCATGTAAATTGATATTTTTCAGTCTGAACTAGAGATGGTCGCGTGAATTATATATGTAAATGTAAGGAAAAGCTGACTTGACGTCTAAACGAGACATACAATTAACGTTAAAACAAGAAAAATACATGCAAATTTTTGTGTTTAAACATTGATTTTATGTCTTGTGTAGACGACAAGTTAATTATTTAGATATTAGTCATTGTTGCTACGGTTGTCGTAGTCCAATTCGACAGTAAATCGGATTTAAAAAACACAACTTTTAAAAATTTTACCACTAAATGTAACATAAATAACAATCGGATTATAAAAAACAAATATGCGACCTTCTCCGAGAAAAGGGACCTAGTGTGTGAAACTAAAGTTTTGAGAAAAATGCATTTAAAGTTTCATAATGCATTATCACTGTGAACACACCTTCAGTTGGGAGATGCGGTTTGGTATGGTTAGTTATGATTGGGTGCCGACTTTGGTGACGTCATGCCTATTTGGTCACGTATTTTTTTTCGCTTTTAGTGTGACAATACCTTTGCTATTGTTGCTGCTCTGTTCATAATCAGCTATCGATTACTTTTATCGATTTTGTGGAGTCAATAAATGTTTATCAGAACTCTCACTCATTTCATCTTATTCTACACCCTTTTACGTACCAGAATCCACTCTTAAGTCCAAACCCGTTTTTTGACACACTAGGTCCTTTTTCTCGGAGAAGGTCACATATTCAGAATTTAATTTCTTTATAATATTTAATTTACGCAAAACCATTTTGTATGGAGCGGAAAACTTTTACTACAATTTAGACAACCGTAATCAGACTGATTATTAAGCGATTGAGCGTGATTAGAACTGTTTTTTTGATGACCACAATCTGTCATATTTATAATTTGTAAATTCGCCTTTAGTTTTCCTTAAATTGAACCGTTTCCTGTTTGCAGCCATTGCTCAGGGATGATAAGTGCAATTTTTAAAATAGTACTAACCATTTTAAAAGATAGTACTTTTTCGACTATCAAAGTACAACCAAAATTGTTTTTTCTTTCTTTATTAGGAAAAACTGGTATATTATGGGAAGTGTGGTAATGTAGGAATTTTTTAGACATTTTCTTGCATATTTTAAAAATTTAATAAATGCTAATAAGGGTAGTTGAACTGGCACCAGATTTTGCATTTTTTTTTTTTTGCTAATAAAACAGAATGTAGACCACGAACCACTATATGTAATATATTCTCGAAAAAACCGTTATAGGTGTCTGATCAAAACTTTTCCGATTGTTTTTTCGATTTGTTATTTATTTAATTTTGTTTCATTCGATGAAATTGGATTTGTTACTCGATTTTGTTCATTCGATTTTAAAATGTGCAAGATTAACAATTTCGTTGTTTTATTACTTTTAAATTAACTTCACTTAATTTTCAATATTTTTGTATAAATATTTTAGTAATTTAATTCATTCAGTTTTTAACATTTAATAATTTAAATATTTGAAACTCATTTTCTAAAACAAATTGGATTTTTTTTTTTAAAAAATAGGAAAATTTCTTAATAGCACAAAATGAGTCATAGGAGTACCATTGTACTTTTGAGTTTATATTAGTACCTATAAAAGTACTATAGTAGCAACTTTATCATCCCTGTCATTGCTTAAACATGAGATTGGGCTGAAAATAAGAAAATGCGTGGCCGTGCGAAATCGTAATTATCACTTAGTAGAGTTTTCTTGTGAGTGCCAGATTCGATTAATCAGATTTCTTAATTTTTTTTTTTTTGTAAATTGATCAAAACGTTGGATGTTTACATACAAAAATGTCAAAATGAAACATTTTTTTTGACAGTGCTAACATTGTATACTTTGAAAATCTAATTTATCAATCCCATTCACGCGCCCATCTCCAGTCGTCTAAACCACAGATGCATTATTTAATATAGATCAAATCCAAACAGTTTCATTGTTGAGTTAAGAATTAAAGGGTGGTTTTTTTCGAATACATACTAAAGAGATAAAATAAAAATAAAATTCAATCAAAAAGATTTCAAAACGTGATTAAGAAAATACTAAAAGCGACTAATTTCTTATCGCTATTAAGAAATTCCGGGAAATCCCTAATAATAAATACGAAAAAAGTTAAAAAAAAAACTATTGAAAAAATTCTTTAGAAATTGTATTTGTACTGTGTTTTGTAGCGTTAAATTATTTATTTATAACAATAATAGTTACGATTACGGTTGAACCTTAAATTACGCCCCTTATAAGGACAACATAATTCGGTGGGAAGGGGGGAGAAACTTTTGTCACGATGATTCTTGTAATTCTCTTTTAAAGTTGCCTTTTATTACACATAGAGAAACTGTTTTCGGCAACTTTTGTCTACATTTGGCTTAAAATGAATGAAAAAAAAAAACGAAGAATTAAAAAACAAAACGAAGAATGAAAAAACAAAACGTGTTGCGGAGAACAAGCAACTCCGTACCAACCCCCACTCTTCTTTCCCCTCTCTCCCACAAACTCAAGAGTTGCGCAACAAATGTTGCTCTGTGTGAAATGGGACTTACTATTCTATTATTTTTTTTGTAAAGAGAAATTTATTTCTCCTCTTTGGGAGCAACAATCCATTAGCTTTGGATAATATTTTTGTTATTTTTTAAATGGGGGGCGTAAATCGAGCTTCGGTTTTTTTTTTGTTTGTCGCACATCTGGATTTGCCTGTATAACAGTTTCACAGTACTGCCGATGTAAAATTAAATAAACTTTTAAAAATATTTTTTAAGTTTTATGACAAAAAAAAGTTTGAAGTATTGTATATAAAACTGGTTTTCAATAATTTCCTGTGTTAATAAAATTGACGTATTATACTTTAATGTTATTATTTAATATTATTGGTATTATTTTTATTATTTTTTTTTTGAACTGAGATATATCAAGACTTACTTGGTGATGAAGAACCCCAAATTTACTATCTATGATTTGTAATGCAGTTGCCAAAAAATTACATGAATCATCAAAATAAAAATTAATTTAGAAGCATGAATTGCATGTGTGACCGTTAGAAGACCTCCTCCGATTCCAATAAGGCAGACCGAGGAGCCTTCGGGACTCTGGCATATTCCTCAATAATTTTGAAATTAAAAAAAAAGCTTGAATGGCAAGTGTTACCTTTAGAAAACCTTTTTTGCCTTCAAATCAGCAGATTGTGAAAGCCTTGACACTGTGGCATATTTCCACAATAATTTAAGTGAGTTATAAGGTTCTTTCGATCAATCGATTATGATTTTAAATTTCACTATTACGGACAGTCTGAAGTGGGTTAATTTATATGATACGTAACAAAAAATTTAAATGTTATGTAGTTAACAGAACTACCGAAAAACTAAGATCCGCACAATTTGTTTGTTGTTTTTATAAACTTAATATTTTAATAGGCCAACAAACGTGCTGCTGACAAATATTGTTCCCCATTTATCCCCAGCTTAGTAAATTTAAAAATAATTGACATTTTGATAAGAAACACTCTGTGCAAATACAATTACAACGTTGAAAAAATACATTTAAACAATTATTAATATTAAAATAAAAACCAAGCCAAACAAACTTTTTTTGTTTTATAACTTTAACATGGAATCATTAAATACTACAACATGCAGTACCATACGAACCGATTACGGTAGCACAACGTTTAAAATTTCTATAGACAATAATTCTTTAGATATTGAGAATACAAACGCAACTACAACAACTACCACTTGTGCTGTAGGCTATCAGAGTCTACCCTATACTTCGTCCACAAATCTGTATGCCAAACAATCGTTAAATTCTCGATTTTCCAAAATGTCTATGGATAAAAAGGCAGACAGTGAAACGCGTCAATTTTTGCAACTGCTTGAATATTTTTTGAATGTTATTAATCAAATATGTATTGGATTTGTAACCGTTTATATGAGTTGGATGTGTTTACGCACTGGATTAGCGGGTACCGGTTTACATGCTTGGCTTGTAACAATTGGGGTAAGTGTTGAAAATGTTAATTATGTATATTTAAAAAAAAAGTACTTATATATAGTATATAAAGAAGTTAAACACAACCGGTTTCTTTAATAATTACTGATCACTTATTTTAAAGGTGACCAAAATCTTTTTAAATTCATAACAAAGTATTGTAAAAAGACTTAGCTTAAGTGACTTAAGCTCCAGGTATCGGCATGAAACGAAAATTCAAAAGTTTTTTAATTTGTATTTCAAAAATATGGTTTTATGCCCAAAACAAAGTTTAAGTCCTTAACTTTCTAAAGCATATCTGATTATAAAATGTTTTTCCTCAAAGAACAGATTTTAAGATATTTTTACAGCATAAAAACTGTTTGACTTTAAGAACTTTTTCCTTTTCGCAGATTCTAAGAAAACAAACCATTGAAATTTAAATATCTCTTCAATTGAAAGAAATAAAGAAACAAACAGCTGGCAAAAATTTTTGCAAGAAATATATCTTTAAAATATACAGAAAAATGTCTTTAGCATTTCAAAGAGTTTTATAAAGGAGTTTTAAAAGAACAAAATTTATAGAAAGGAATTCAGATTGAATTGGTTAAAAGGGTCTCTAAAAGGGAAAACATTCTAAAATCAAACAAGTTAATTATTTAAAGTGATTTAGTGTTAAGAAATATGATTAATATAGGGTTCTCCAAATAACTTTTTTTTGAAAATTTTATAAAAAAACTACTATATATTTTCTCAAATTTCTTTTTTTATTTGAAAGTACTATCCTTCCGGTTAATAATGGAAAATAATTTCATTCAAATGGCTGCCTCGGCTGGCCGTTACAGTCAATGGCGATCGTTATCGGGCCATGTTGAACGAATTTTCGTTCACAAAAATTGAAGAGGAGGATATTGGCAACATTTGGTTTCAACAGGACAGCGCTACGTGCCACACAGCCGAAGCTACACTCGATGTTTTGCGCCCTGTTTTTTAAGATCGCATTATCAGCCGCAGAGCTGATGTCGTTTGGCCACATCGGAGCTGCGATATGACACCGTTGGACTATTATTTGTGGGGTGCCATCAAAGATAAGTGTTACGCAAGCCAGAGACAATTGACGCTTTAAAGGGCAATATTCGTGAAGCCATTGGTGAAATACAGCTGCACACAATCGATAATGTGCTTAAAAATTGGATTGATCGTGTAGGCTACTGCATGGCCAGCCGAGGCAGCCATTTGAAGAATTGTACTTTCATATAAAAATAGAAATTTGAGAAAATATTCAGTATTTTTTTTTTATAGCATTTTCAAAAAAAAAAAAAAAGTTATTTGGCGGACCCTATATGTTCTTGAGTTTTGGGTAAAAAGTTTTTATTTATAAATAGTACTTTTCCGTACAAAATTGTTTAGATTTTCTTTGTAATTTAAAAAATTCTTTGATATTTAAATCTGTAAAATATAAAAACGAAAAAAATGCGTAAAAATATAAACAACATTTTTTTTATGTAATATGACTAAAAATGTGTCGATTAAATCAGTAGTAGGTATGGTCAGCCTACCCATATTGCAATTTCAACCGCATTCACAACACATTCAAACGTGCTGAAATAGCACGATAAAATTGGTCATATGTATTCTGAATAAAAACAAATGAATTTAAATGTATTTAAAATATAATGAATTGAATTAAGAAAAAGAGCAAATACTTTTCAAAAGTTCCATCACTATTAATTTAGTTTATTTATAATCGAAACTCATTGTATCCAACTTAAGCAAATTAAAATTATGTCAAAAAATTATTTAGAAATAAAACGTAAGAATTAAAAAATAAAACAAAACAAATTAAAATTCTAGAAATTTAAAAATAATATCCAATTGTAAGAATCTAAACTAATTTATTCAAGTCGGTTTTCGTGTAATTTGGGGCAAACTTAAGTCAACTTTCGTAGACTTTGGGTACGTTCGTAAATGCAGTAGTTGCGCATCACTGCAGCATAATAAAAGTAAAACGTTCAAAAAAGCATCATTGATTTACGTCAAACGTTTTTTTATGCAAACAATTGACAGTGCTGCCGCAAATTTTAGCAACTATGGCATCATTAAAGTTTCTGATGCAATATTGCGGAATCAGTCTTCATATTCATTTTAATTGATTTTTAATAATCAAAAGTCGTTTCATCTTTCTATTAATTTTTTTTTATTATAAGTTAACAAAAAGCTTTCATTTTACCATCAACATTTTCAATAATATTTGTTAATTTTATTGTGGTGAACATATTTTTATCTTTTGCAAAACGTTCTAAGAAGTAAACTGTGCAGTTGTTGAGCAGTAGCAAAGCATCTGCAATAGATGATCACGCATCAGCAACATAAATTGGCATAACTGCCGCAGTGATGCGCAAGTTTTCTGCATTTACGAACGTACCCTTTAGTCACTTTAGCTTTTGCAGTTGGGCCTTAAAAATATTGTTAATATTGCGAAAAAAATAATTTCAAGAAAATATTTAAATTTAAGAAAAAAAATATTCGCAAAAATAATTTTGTAAAAAAATAATTTAGCAAGCAGCTAAAAATGTTGAATAACAATTAACGTCCTCAAAAACATATTGGAAGCGTGATCGTGATATCAAACTGAATGTATCGAAATCCACCATTGTAGACTCGGTTGTACCTATAGAAATCCTATATTTTATTATTAATTTTTTGACTTTGACATTTTTAGAAATCGATTACTAATTTATAAAAAAAAAATTTCAAATAAAATTTTTTTAAGATGAAAGAATGCTTTAGGTTTAAAGTTCACCTCTAAAAGAAGATATTGTTAATTTTATCCGTATCTCTTTCAGTTCTCATTTCTTATGGCTGAAGCTATTATGTGCCATTATAATAATAACGTTCTAACGTTTAACTATAGAAGAACTACCAAAACCACTATGCATTGGATATTACAAGCTCTAGGCGGAGGTTGTGGTATTGCTGGAACTCTAATCAAATGTATTCAAAAAGGATTTCTGTTAAAGTCTACACATGGAAAATTAGGTAATTTAAACAAAACTTAAAAAAACATAATATTTGTGTTAACGTTTTTTAAAAACTTGTATTCTTTTAGGTTTTGCTGCTTTTATCTTATGTTGCATTAGTTTAGTATCCGGTTTAGCCACATTATTTTCCATCAATTTTAAGAAAATTTTAAGTCCTTTATTAAATAAAACTTTTCATAACATATTGGGTATTGCAACATTTGTTGTTGCTTTGTGTACCCAATTTTATGGTTACGATACTGGTTTTTTTAAGCGAAAAGCCCCATCGAATGATTTTATTATATTAATGAAATGTATTACGTTGTTATCATTAGTTTTATCATGTATTGGGCCTTTGAAGGCTTTGTATAATAAGTCTTGTAATATTGTTAGACAATTTAGTTAAATTTTCTATGAACTTATTTAAAGAATTCGAAACATAATTGAACTGAATGAAGCCGTTTTTATAATATATATATATATAATAATAATATAAGTTTACATACAATACTGTCTGATTAAAAAATATAATTTTTAAAAATTATCGTTTAAATTTCAGAAATCAATGAATATTGAATATTTTACAAACTTAAGATTGTGACTCTCTGTTATGACAAACAAATATACATTTCGGTACTGTATAATATTATCCATGATTGCATCCAAAAGATTTAGTATGGATTTTGCACTAAAATCCATTAAAATTTCCATAATTGATCCTCCATAATCATTTTCTCAGGAACTAAGAGGAATTTCGCAGTGAAAAGTAGTTTTACTTGATGCCCTTGGTATTTCCTTTCATTTGAGTATAATATTGAGTGAAACAAAAATTTTCCATTTTTTGACAAAAAAGACAGTGTATACATCATCCTTTTTTGCAAAAAATCTAAACATTTTTTTCCACTCAATATTACACATTATTATACTCAAATGAAAGGGAATATAAAAAGCTATTTAGCAGTACATAAATCTCTGGGAAATTCTGAGATTTAGTATGGATTTTGCATTAAAATTTCCATAATCGATCTACCATAATTATCATTTTCTCAGAAACTAAGAGGAATTTCGCAATGAAAAGTAGTTTTATTTGGTGCCCTTGGTATTTCCTTTCATTTGAGTATAATATTGAGTGAAACAAAAATTTTCCATTTTTTGGCAAAAAAGCCTTTTTTGCAAAAAAGCGAATAAATTTTTTTCACTCAATATTACACATTATTATACTCAAATGAAAGGCAATTTAAAGAGCTTTTAGCAGTACATAAATCTCTGGTAAATTCTAAAATTTAGTATGGATTTTGCAATAAAATGCATTAAAATTTCCGTAATCGATCCTCCATAATTATCATTTTCTCAGAAACTAAGAGGAATACAGCAGCGAAAAGTAGTTTTATTTGATTTTCCAGAGATTTATGTATTGCTAAATAGCTCTTTAAATTCCCTTTCATTTGAGTATAATAATGTATAATATTGAGTGAAAAAATTTTTTTCGATTTTTTGCAAAAAAGGATGATGTATACACTGTCTTTTTTGCCAAAAAATGGAAAATTTTTGTTTCACGAAAGGTAATACTAAGGGCATCAAATAAAACTACTTTTCGCTGCGAAATTCCTCTTAGTTCCTGAGAAAATGATGATTATGGAGGTTGGATTATGGAAATTTTAATGAATTTCAATGCAAAATCCATACTAAATCTCAAAATTTCCCAGAGATTTATGTATTGCTAAATAGCTCTTTGAATTCCCTTTCATTTAAGTATAATAATGTATAAAATTGAGTGAAAAAATTTTTAGATTTTTTGCAAAAAAGGATGATGTATACACTGTCTTTTTCTAAATACATATATTTATATATATGTATATATATATATATATATATATATATATATATATATATATATATATATATATATATATATATATATATATATATAAATATATGTATTTAGAAAAAGACAGTGTATACATCATCCTTTTTTGCAAAAAATCTAAAAATTTTTTCACTCAATTTTATACATTATTATACTTAAATATATATATATACATATATATATATATATATATATATATATATATATATATATATATATATATATATATATATATATATATATATATATATATATATATATATATATATATATATATATATATATATATATATATATATATATATACATATATATAAATATATGTATTTAGAAAAAGACAGTGTATACATCATCCTTTTTTGCAAAAAATCTAAAAATTTTTTCACTCAATTTTATACATTATTATACTCAAATGAAAGGGAATTTAAAGAGCTATTTAGCAATACATAAATCTCTGGAAAATCAAATAAAACTACTTTTCGCTGCTGTATTCCTCTTATATATATATATATATATATATATATATATATATATATATATATATATATATATATATATATATACATATATATATATATATATATATATATATATACATATATATATATATATTTATATATATGTATATATATATGTATATATATATATATGTACATATATATATACATATATATATATATGTACATATATATATATATATACATATATATATGTATGTATATATATATATATATATATACATATATATATATATACATATATATATATATACATATATATATATATATATATACATATATATATATATATATATATATATATATATATATTCATGCCCATATGAAATGCATATATATATATATATATATATATATATATATATATATATATATATATATATATATATATATAGGCTGTATATACAGATGTCTTCAAAGAATGGGCAGTGCATATATATATATATATATATATATATATATATATATATATATATATATATATATATATATATATATATATATATTCATTGTGCATACTATGAAAACATCTGTATATACAGCCAAAAAAGTCCCTATAATATGCGCTGTATCCATAAAATGTCTTCAGTGTATGCAGTAGAATAACGAAAAGTTTAAGGACAGTCTCCAAAGAAACAAAATGTCTTCATAGTAACTTGTGGAACGAAAAACAGTCCCCGCAACATGCGCCGTGCACATATATATATATATATATGCACTGCCCATACTTTGAAGACATCTGTATATACAGCCAAAAACGTCCCTATAATATGCTCTGTATCCAGTAAAATGTCTTCAGTTTATACAGTAGAAAAATGTACTGTATAAACTAAAGACATTTTACTGGATACAGCGCATATTATAGGGACTTTTTTGCCTGTATATACAGATGTCTTCATAGTATGAGAAATGCATATATATTATATATATATATATATATATATATATATATATATATATAAATATAAATATATATATATATATATATATATATATATGCATTTCTCATACTTTGAAGACATCTGTATAAACACGCAAAAAAGTCCCTATAATATGCGCTGTATCCAGTAAAATGTCTTTAGTTTATACAGTACATTTTTCTACTGTATACTGTAGTATACTTTTCTACTGTGTATACATCATCCTTTTTTGCAAAAAATCGAAAAATTTTTTTTCACTCAATATTATACATTATTATACTCAAATGAAAGGGAATTTAAAGATCTATTTAGCAGTACACAAATCTCTGGGAAATTCTGAGATTTAGTGTGGATTTTGCACTTAAAATGCATTAAAATTTCCATAATCGATCCTCCATAATCATCATTTTCTCAGGAACTAAGAGGAATTTCGCAGCGAAAAGTAGTTTTATTTGATGCCCTTAGTATTACCTTTCGTTTGAGTATAATATTGAGTGAAACAAAAATTTTCCATTTTTTGGCAAAAAAGACAGTGTATACATCATCCTTTTTTGCAAAAAATCGAAAAAATTTTTTTCACTCAATATTATACATTATTATACTCAAATGAAAGGGAATTTAAAGATCTATTTAGCAGTACATAAATCTCTGGGAAATTCTGAGATTTAGTATGGATTTTGCACTTAAAATGCATTAAAATTTCCATAATCGATCCTCCATAATCATCATTTTCTCAGGAACTAAGAGGAATTTCGCAGCGAAAAGTAGTTTTATTTGATGCCCTTAGTATTACCTTTCGTTTGAGTATAATATTGAGTGAAACAAAAATTTTCCATTGTTTGGCAAAAAAGACAGTGTATACATCATCCTTTTTTGCAAAAAATCGAAAAAATTTTTTTCACTCAATATTATACATTATTATACTCAAATGAAAGGGAATTTAAAGATCTATTTAGCAGTACACAAATCTCTGGGAAATTCTGAGATTTAGTGTGGATTTTGCACTTAAAATGCATTAAAATTTCCATAATCGATCCTCCAAAATCATCATTTTCTCAGGAACTAAGAGGAATTTCGCAGCGAAAAGTAGTTTTATTTGATGCCCTTAGTATTACCTTTCGTTTGAGTATAATATTAAGTGAAACAAAAATTTTCCATTTTTTGGCAAAAAAGACAGTGTATACATCATCCTTTTTTGCAAAAAATCGAAAAAATTTTTTTCACTCAATATTATACATTATTATACTCAAATGAAAGGGAATTTAAAGATCTATTTAGCAGTACATAAATCTCTGGGAAATTCTGAGATTTAGTATGGATTTTGCACTTAAAATGCATTAAAATTTCCATAATCGATCCTCCATAATTATCATTTTCTCAGGAACTTATAGGAATACAGCAGCGAAAAGTAGTTTTATTTGATGCCCTTAGTATTACCTTTCGTTTGAGTATAGTATTGAGTGAAACAAAAATTTTCCATTTTTTGGCAAAAAAGACAGTGTATACATCATCCTTTTTTGCAAAAAATCGAAAAAATTTTTTTCACTCAATATTATACATTATTATACTCAACTGAAAGGGAATTTAAAGATCTATTTAGCAGTACATAAATCTCTGGGAAATTCTGAGATTTAGTATGGATTTTGCACTTAAAATGCATTAAAATTTCCATAATCGATCCTCCATAATTATCATTTTCTCAGGAACTTATAGGAATACAGCAGCGAAAAGTAGTTTTATTTGATGCCCTTAGTATTACCTTTCGTTTGAGTATAGTATTGAGTGAAACAAAAATTTTCCATTTTTTGGCAAAAAAGACAGTGTATACATCATCCTTTTTTGCAAAAAATCGAAAAAATTTTTTTCACTCAATATTATACATTATTATACTCAAATAAATCTCTGGGAAATTCTGAGATTTAGTATGGATTTTGCAATTAAAATGCATTAAAATTTCCATAATCGATCCTCCACAATCATCATTTTCTCAGGAACTAAGAGGAATTTCGCAGCGAAAAGTAGTTTTATTTGATGCCCTTAGTATTACCTTTCGTTTGAGTATAATAT
The DNA here is from genome assembly GCA_949748255.1 of Eustalomyia histrio. Taxonomy (NCBI): domain Eukaryota; kingdom Metazoa; phylum Arthropoda; class Insecta; order Diptera; family Anthomyiidae; genus Eustalomyia; species Eustalomyia histrio. The sequence goes on along the minus strand of OX456526.1, from coordinate 139,263,799 downwards.
TGAGTGAAACAAAAATTTTCCATTTTTTGGCAAAAAAGACAGTGTATACATCATCCTTTTTTGCAAAAAATCGAAAAAATTTTTTTCACTCAATATTATACATTATTATACTCAAATGAAAGGGAATTTAAAGATCTATTTAGCAGTACATAAATCTCTGGGAAATTCTGAGATTTAGTATGGATTTTGCACTTAAAATGCATTAAAATTTCCATAATCGATTCTCCATAATCATCATTTTCTCAGGAACTAAGAGGAATTTCGCAGCGAAAAGTAGTTTTATTTGATGCCCTTAGTATTACCTTTCGTTTGAGTATAATATTGAGTGAAACAAAAATTTTCCATTTTTTGGCAAAAAAGACAGTGTATACATCATCCTTTTTTGCAAAAAATCGAAAAAATTTTTTTCACTCAATATTATACATTATTATACTCAAATGAAAGGGAATTTAAAGATCTATTTAGCAGTACATAAATCTCTGGGAAATTCTGAGATTTAGTATGGATTTTGCACTTAAAATGCATTAAAATTTCCATAATCGATCCTCCATAATCATCATTTTCTCAGGAACTAAGAGGAATTTCGCAGCGAAAAGTAGTTTTATTTGATGCCCTTAGTATTACCTTTCGTTTGAGTATAATATTGAGTGAAACAACAATTTTCCATTTTTTTGGCAAAAAAGACAGTGTATACTATACATCATCCTTTTTTGCAAAAAATCGAAAAAAATTTTTTCACTCAATATTATACATTATTATACTCAAATGAAAGGGAATTTAAAGATCTATTTAGCAGTACATAAATCTCTGGGAAATTCTGAGATTTAGTGTGGATTTTGCACTTAAAATGCATTAAAATTTCCATAATCGATCCTCCATAATCATCATTTTCTCAGGAACTAAGAGGAATTTCGCAGCGAAAAGTAGTTTTATTTGATGCCCTTAGTATTACCTTTCGTTTGAGTATAATATTGAGTGAAACAAAAATTTTCCATTTTTTGGCAAAAAAGACAGTGTATACATCATCCTTTTTTGCAAAAAATCGAAAAAATTTTTTTCACTCAATATTATACATTATTATACTCAAATGAAAGGGAATTTAAAGATCTATTTAGCAGTACATAAATCTCTGGGAAATTCTGAGATTTAGTATGGATTTTGCACTTAAAATGCATTAAAATTTCCATAATCGATCCTCCAAAATCATCATTTTCTCAGGAACTAAGAGGAATTTCGCAGCGAAAAGTAGTTTTATTTGATGCCCTTAGTATTACCTTTCGTTTGAGTATAATATTAAGTGAAACAAAAATTTTTCCATTTTTTGGCAAAAAAGACAGTGTATACATCATCCTTTTTTGCAAAAAATCGAAAAAATTTTTTTCACTCAATATTATACATTATTATACTCAAATGAAAGGGAATTTAAAGATCTATTTAGCAGTACATAAATCTCTGGGAAATTCTGAGATTTAGTATGGATTTTGCACTTAAAATGCATTAAAATTTCCATAATCGATCCTCCAAAATCATCATTTTCTCAGGAACTAAGAGGAATTTCGCAGCGAAAAGTAGTTTTATTTGATGCCCTTAGTATTACCTTTCGTTTGAGTATAATATTGAGTGAAACAAAAATTTTCCATTTTTTGGCAAAAAAGACAGTGTATACATCATCCTTTTTTGCAAAAAATCGAAAAAATTTTTTTCACTCAATATTATACATTATTATACTCAAATGAAAGGGAATTTAAAGATCTATTTAGCAGTACATAAATCTCTGGGAAATTCTGAGATTTAGTATGGATTTTGCACTTAAAATGCATTAAAATTTCCATAATCGATCCTCCAAAATCATCATTTTCTCAGGAACTAAGAGGAATTTCGCAGCGAAAAGTAGTTTTATTTGATGCCCTTAGTATTACCTTTCGTTTGAGTATAATATTGAGTGAAACAAAAATTTTCCATTTTTTGGCAAAAAAGACAGTGTATACATCATCTTTTTTGCAAAAAATCGAAAAAAATTTTTTCACTCAATATTATACATTATTATACTCAAATGAAAGGGAATTTAAAGATCTATTTAGCAGTACATAAATCTCTGGGAAATTCTGAGATTTAGTATGGATTTTGCAATTAAAATGCATTAAAATTTCCATAATCGATCCTCCAAAATCATCATTTTCTCAGGAACTAAGAGGAATTTCGCAGCGAAAAGTAGTTTTATTTGATGCCCTTAGTATTACCTTTCGTTTGAGTATAATATTGAGTGAAACAAAAATTTTCCATTGTTTGGCAAAAAAGACAGTGTATACATTATCCTTTTTTGCAAAAAATCGAAAAAAATTTGTTCACTCAATATTATACATTACTATACTCAAATGAAAGGGAATTTAAAGATCTATTTAGCAGTACATAAATCTCTGGGAAATTCTGAGATTTAGTATGGATTTTGCATTGAAATTCATTAAAATTTCCATAATCGATCCTCAATAATCATCATTTTCTCAGGAACTAAGAGGAATTTCGCAGCGAAAAGTAGTTTTATTTGATGCCCTTAGTATTACCTTTCGTTTGAGTATAATATTGAGTGAAACAAAAATTTTCCATTTTTTGGCAAAAAAGACAGTGTATACATTATCCTTTTTTGCAAAAAATCGAAAAAAATTTGTTCACTCAATATTATACATTACTATACTCAAATGAAAGGGAATTTAAAGATCTATTTAGCGGTACATAAATCTCTGGGAAATTCTGAGATTTAGTATGGATTTTGCACTTAAAATGCATTAAAATTTCCATAATCGATCCTCCATAATCATCATTTTCTCAGGAACTAAGAGGAATTTCGCAGCGAAAAGTAGTTTTATTTGATGCCCTTAGTATTACCTTTCGTTTGAGTATAATATTGAGTGAAACAAAAATTTTCCATTTTTTGGCAAAAAAGACAGTGTATACATCATCCTTTTTTGCAAAAAATCGAAAAAATTTTTTTCACTCAATATTATACATTATTATACTCAAATGAAAGGGAATTTAAAGATCTATTTAGCAGTACATAAATCTCTGGGAAATTCTGAGATTTAGTATGGATTTTGCACTTAAAATGCATTAAAATTTCCATAATCGATCCTCCATAATCATCATTTTCTCAGGAACTAAGAGGAATTTCGCAGCGAAAAGTAGTTTTATTTGATGCCCTTAGTATTACCTTTCGTTTGAGTATAATATTGAGTGAAACAACAATTTTCCATTTTTTGGCAAAAAAGACAGTGTATACATCATCCTTTTTTGCAAAAAATCGAAAAAATTTTTTTCACTCAATATTATACATTATTATACTCAAATGAAAGGGAATTTAAAGATCTATTTAGCAGTACATAAATCTCTGGGAAATTCTGAGATTTAGTATGGATTTTGCACTTAAAATGCATTAAAATTTCCATAATCGATCCTCCATAATCATCATTTTCTCAGGAACTAAGAGGAATTTCGCAGCGAAAAGTAGTTTTATTTGATGCCCTTAGTATTACCTTTCGTTTGAGTATAATATTGAGTGAAACAAAAATTTTCCATTGTTTGGCAAAAAAGACAGTGTATACATCATCCTTTTTTGCAAAAAATCGAAAAAATTTTTTTCACTCAATATTATACATTATTATACTCAAATGAAAGGGAATTTAAAGATCTATTTAGCAGTACACAAATCTCTGGGAAATTCTGAGATTTAGTGTGGATTTTGCACTTAAAATGCATTAAAATTTCCATAATCGATCCTCCAAAATCATAATTTTCTCAGGAACTAAGAGGAATTTCGCAGCGAAAAGTAGTTTTATTTGATGCCCTTAGTATTACCTTTCGTTTGAGTATAGTATTGAGTGAAACAAAAATTTTCCATTGTTTGGCAAAAAAGACAGTGTATACATCATCCTTTTTTGCAAAAAATCGAAAAAAATTTTTTCACTCAATATTATACATTATTATACTCAAATGAAAGGGAATTTAAAGATCTATTTAGCAGTACATAAATCTCTGGGAAATTCTGAGATTTAGTATGGATTTTGCACTTAAAATGCATTAAAATTTCCATAATCGATCCTCCATAATCATCATTTTCTCAGGAACTAAGAGGAATTTCGCAGCGAAAAGTAGTTTTATTTGATGCCCTTAGTATTACCTTTCGTTTGAGTATAATATTGAGTGAAACAAAAATTTTCCATTTTTTGGCAAAAAAGACAGTGTATACATCATCCTTTTTTGCAAAAAATCGAAAAAATTTTTTTCACTCAATATTATACATTATTATACTCAACTGAAAGGGAATTTAAATATCTATTTAGCAGTACATAAATCTCTGGGAAATTCTGAGATTTAGTATGGATTTTGCACTTAAAATGCATTAAAATTTCCATAATCATCATTTTCTCAGGAACTAAGAGGAATTTCGCAGCGAAAAGTAGTTTTATTTGATGCCCTTAGTATTACCTTTCGTTTGAGTATAATATTGAGTGAAACAAAAATTTTCCATTTTTTTGGCAAAAAAGACAGTGTATACATCATCCTTTTTTGCAAAAAATCGAAAAAATTTTTTTCACTCAATATTATACATTATTATACTCAAATGAAAGGGAATTTAAAGATATATTTAGCAGTACATAAATCTCTGGGAAATTCTGAGATTTAGTATGGATTTTGCACTTAAAATGCATTAAAATTTCCATAATCGATCCTCCATAATCATCATTTTCTCAGGAACTAAGAGGAATTTCGCAGCGAAAAGTAGTTTTATTTGATGCCCTTAGTATTACCTTTCGTTTGAGTATAATATTGAGTGAAACAAAAATTTTCCATTTTTTGGCAAAAAAGACAGTGTATACATCATCCTTTTTTGCAAAAAATCGAAAAAAATTTTTTCACTCAATATTATACATTATTATACTCAAATGAAAGGGAATTTAAGGATCTATTTAGCAGTACATAAATCTCTGGGAAATTCTGAAATTTAGTATGGATTTTGCACTTAAAATGCATTAAAATTTCCATAATCGATCCTCCATAATCATCATTTTCTCAGGAACTAAGAGGAATTTCGCAGCGAAAAGTAGTTTTATTTGATGCCCTTAGTATTACCTTTCGTTTGAGTATAATATTGAGTGAAACAAAAATTTTCCATTTTTTGGCAAAAAAGACCGTGTATACATCATCCTTTTATGCAAAAAATCGAAAAAATTTTTTTCACTCAATATTATACATTATTATACTCAAATGAAAGGGAATTTAAAGATCTATTTAGCAGTACATAAATCTCTGGGAAATTCTGAGATTTAGTATGGATTTTCCACTTAAAATGCATTAAAATTTCCATAATCGATCCTCCATAATCATCATTTTCTCAGGAACTAAGAGGAATTTCGCAGCGAAAAGTAGTTTTATTTGATGCCCTTAGTATTACCTTTCGTTTGAGTATAATATTGAGTGAAACAAAAATTTTCCATTTTTTGGCAAAAAAGACAGTGTATACATCATCCTTTTTTGCAAAAAATCGAAAAAATTTTTTTCACTCAATATTATACATTGTTATACTCAAATGAAAGGGAATTTAAAGATCTATTTAGCAGTACATAAATCTCTGGGAAATTCTGAGATTTAGTATGGATTTTGCACTTAAAATGCATTAAAATTTCCATAATCGATCCTCCATAATCATCATTTTCTCAGGAACTAAGAGGAATTTCGCAGCGAAAAGTAGTTTTATTTGATGCCCTTAGTATTACCTTTCGTTTGAGTATAATATTGAGTGAAACAAAAATTTTCCATTTTTTGGCAAAAAAGACAGTGTATACATTATCCTTTTTTGCAAAAAATCGAAAAAAATTTGTTCACTCAATATTATACATTACTATACTCAAATGAAAGGGAATTTAAAGATCTATTTAGCGGTACATAAATCTCTGGGAAATTCTGAGATTTAGTATGGATTTTGCACTTAAAATGCATTAAAATTTCCATAATCGATCCTCCATAATCATCATTTTCTCAGGAACTAAGAGGAATTTCGCAGCGAAAAGTAGTTTTATTTGATGCCCTTAGTATTACCTTTCGTTTGAGTATAATATTGAGTGAAACAAAAATTTTCCATTTTTTGGCAAAAAAGACAGTGTATACATCATCCTTTTTTGCAAAAAATCGAAAAAATTTTTTTCACTCAATATTATACATTATTATACTCAAATGAAAGGGAATTTAAAGATCTATTTAGCGGTACATAAATCTCTGGGAAATTCTGAGATTTAGTATGGATTTTGCACTTAAAATGCATTAAAATTTCCATAATCGATCCTCCATAATCATCATTTTCTCAGGAACTAAGAGGAATTTCGCAGCGAAAAGTAGTTTTATTTGATGCCCTTAGTATTACCTTTCGTTTGAGTATAATATTGAGTGAAACAAAAATTTTCCATTTTTTGGCAAAAAAGACAGTGTATACATCATCCTTTTTTGCAAAAAATCGAAAAAATTTTTTTCACTCAATATTATACATTATTATACTCAAATGAAAGGGAATTTAAAGATATATTTAGCAGTACATAAATCTCTGGGAAATTCTGAGATTTAGTATGGATTTTGCACTTAAAATGCATTAAAATTTCCATAATCGATCCTCCATAATCATCATTTTCTCAGGAACTAAGAGGAATTTCGCAGCGAAAAGTAGTTTTATTTGATGCCCTTAGTATTACCTTTCGTTTGAGTATAATATTGAGTGAAACAAAAATTTTCCATTTTTTGGCAAAAAAGACAGTGTATACATCATCCTTTTTTGCAAAAAATCGAAAAAAATTTTTTCACTCAATATTATACATTATTATACTCAAATGAAAGGGAATTTAAGGATCTATTTAGCAGTACATAAATCTCTGGGAAATTCTGAAATTTAGTATGGATTTTGCACTTAAAATGCATTAAAATTTCCATAATCGATCCTCCATAATCATCATTTTCTCAGGAACTAAGAGGAATTTCGCAGCGAAAAGTAGTTTTATTTGATGCCCTTAGTATTACCTTTCGTTTGAGTATAATATTGAGTGAAACAAAAATTTTCCATTTTTGGCAAAAAAGACAGTGTATACATCATCCTTTTTTGCAAAAAATCGAAAAAATTTTTTTCACTCAATATTATACATTGTTATACTCAAATGAAAGGGAATTTAAAGATCTATTTAGCAGTACATAAATCTCTGGGAAATTCTGAGATTTAGTATGGATTTTGCACTTAAAATGCATTAAAATTTCCATAATCGATCCTCCATAATCATCATTTTCTCAGGAACTAAGAGGAATTTCGCAGCGAAAAGTAGTTTTATTTGATGCCCTTAGTATTACCTTTCGTTTGAGTATAATATTGAGTGAAACAAAAATTTTCCATTTTTTGGCAAAAAAGACAGTGTATACATCATCCTTTTTTGCAAAAAATCGAAAAAATTTTTTTCACTCAATATTATACATTATTATTCTCAAATGAAAGGGAATTTTAAGATCTATTTAGCAGTACATAAATCTCTGGGAAATTCTGAGATTTAGTATGGATTTTGCAATTAAAATGCATTAAAATTTCCATAATCGATCCTCCATAATCATCATTTTCTCAGGAACTAAGAGGAATTTCGCAGCGAAAAGTAGTTTTATTTGATGCCCTTAGTATTACCTTTCGTTTGAGTATAATATTGAGTGAAACAAAAATTTTCCATTTTTTGGCAAAAAAGACAGTGTATACATTATCCTTTTTTGCAAAAAATCGAAAAAAATTTGTTCACTCAATATTATACATTACTATACTCAAATGAAAGGGAATTTAAAGATCTATTTAGCGGTACATAAATCTCTGGGAAATTCTGAGATTTAGTATGGATTTTGCACTTAAAATGCATTAAAATTTCCATAATCGATCCTCCATAATCATCATTTTCTCAGGAACTAAGAGGAATTTCGCAGCGAAAAGTAGTTTTATTTGATGCCCTTAGTATTACCTTTCGTTTGAGTATAATATTGAGTGAAACAAAAATTTTCCATTTTTTGGCAAAAAAGACAGTGTATACATCATCCTTTTTTGCAAAAAATCGAAAAAATTTTTTTCACTCAATATTATACATTATTATACTCAAATGAAAGGGAATTTAAAGATCTATTTAGCGGTACATAAATCTCTGGGAAATTCTGAGATTTAGTATGGATTTTGCACTTAAAATGCATTAAAATTTCCATAATCGATCCTCCATAATCATCATTTTCTCAGGAACTAAGAGGAATTTCGCAGCGAAAAGTAGTTTTATTTGATGCCCTTAGTATTACCTTTCGTTTGAGTATAATATTGAGTGAAACAAAAATTTTCCATTTTTTGGCAAAAAAGACAGTGTATACATCATCCTTTTTTGCAAAAAATCGAAAAAATTTTTTTCACTCAATATTATACATTATTATACTCAACTGAAAGGGAATTTAAATATCTATTTAGCAGTACATAAATCTCTGGGAAATTCTGAGATTTAGTATGGATTTTGCACTTAAAATGCATTAAAATTTCCATAATCGATCCTCCATAATCATCATTTTCTCAGGAACTAAGAGGAATTTCGCAGCGAAAAGTAGTTTTATTTGATGCCCTTAGTATTACCTTTCGTTTGAGTATAATATTGAGTGAAACAAAAATTTTCCATTTTTTTGGCAAAAAAGACAGTGTATACATCATCCTTTTTTGCAAAAAATCGAAAAAATTTTTTTCACTCAATATTATACATTATTATACTCAAATGAAAGGGAATTTAAAGATATATTTAGCAGTACATAAATCTCTGGGAAATTCTGAGATTTAGTATGGATTTTGCACTTAAAATGCATTAAAATTTCCATAATCGATCCTCCATAATCATCATTTTCTCAGGAACTAAGAGGAATTTCGCAGCGAAAAGTAGTTTTATTTGATGCCCTTAGTATTACCTTTCGTTTGAGTATAATATTGAGTGAAACAAAAATTTTCCATTTTTTGGCAAAAAAGACAGTGTATACATCATCCTTTTTTGCAAAAAATCGAAAAAATTTTTTTCACTCAATATTATACATTATTATACTCAAATGAAAGGGAATTTAAAGATCTATTTAGCGGTACATAAATCTCTGGGAAATTCTGAGATTTAGTATGGATTTTGCACTTAAAATGCATTAAAATTTCCATAATCGATCCTCCATAATCATCATTTTCTCAGGAACTAAGAGGAATTTCGCAGCGAAAAGTAGTTTTATTTGATGCCCTTAGTATTACCTTTCGTTTGAGTATAATATTGAGTGAAACAAAAATTTTCCATTTTTTGGCAAAAAAGACAGTGTATACATCATCCTTTTTTGCAAAAAATCGAAAAAATTTTTTTCACTCAATATTATACATTATTACTCTCAAATGAAAGGGAATTTTAAGATCTATTTAGCAGTTCATAAATCTCTGGGAAATTCTGAGATTTAGTATGGATTTTGCACTTAAAATGCATTAAAATTTCCATAATCGATCCTCCATAATCATAATTTTCTCAGGAACTAAGAGGAATTTCGCAGCGAAAAGTAGTTTTATTTGATGCCCTTAGTATTACCTTTCGTTTGAGTATAATATTGAGTGAAACAAAAATTTTCCATTTTTTGGCAAAAAAGACAGTGTATACATCATCCTTTTTTGCAAAAAATCGAAAAAATTTTTTTCACTCAATATTATACATTATTATACTCAACTGAAAGGGAATTTAAATATCTATTTAGCAGTACATAAATCTCTGGGAAATTCTGAGATTTAGTATGGATTTTGCACTTAAAATGCATTAAAATTTCCATAATCGATCCTCCATAATCATCATTTTCTCAGGAACTAAGAGGAATTTCGCAGCGAAAAGTAGTTTTATTTGATGCCCTTAGTATTACCTTTCGTTTGAGTATAATATTGAGTGAAACAAAAATTTTCCATTTTTTGGCAAAAAAGACAGTGTATACATCATCCTTTTTTGCAAAAAATCGAAAAAATTTTTTTCACTCAATATTATACATTATTATACTCAAATGAAAGGGAATTTAAAGATATATTTAGCAGTACATAAATCTCTGGGAAATTCTGAGATTTAGTATGGATTTTGCACTTAAAATGCATTAAAATTTCCATAATCGATCCTCCATAATCATCATTTTCTCAGGAACTAAGAGGAATTTCGCAGCGAAAAGTAGTTTTATTTGATGCCCTTAGTATTACCTTTCGTTTGAGTATAATATTGAGTGAAACAAAAATTTTCCATTTTTTGGCAAAAAAGACAAAAAATCGAAAAAAATTTTTTCACTCAATATTATACATTATTATACTCAAATGAAAGGGAATTTAAGGATATATTTAGCAGTACATAAATCTCTGGGAAATTCTGAGATTTAGTATGGATTTTGCACTTAAAATGCATTAAAATTTCCATAATCGATCCTCCATAATCATCATTTTCTCAGGAACTAAGAGGAATTTCGCAGCGAAAAGTAGTTTTATTTGATGCCCTTAGTATTACCTTTCGTTTGAGTATAATATTGAGTGAAACAAAAATTTTCCATTTTTTGGCAAAAAAGACAGTGTATACATCATCCTTTTTTGCAAAAAATCGAAAAAAATTTGTTCACTCAATATTATACATTACTATACTCAAATGAAAGGGAATTTAAAGATCTATTTAGCGGTACATAAATCTCTGGGAAATTCTGAGATTTAGTATGGATTTTGCACTTAAAATGCATTAAAATTTCCATAATCGATCCTCCATAATCATCATTTTCTCAGGAACTAAGAGGAATTTCGCAGCGAAAAGTAGTTTTATTTGATGCCCTTAGTATTACCTTTCGTTTGAGTATAATATTGAGTGAAACAAAAATTTTCCATTTTTTGGCAAAAAAGACAGTGTATACATCATCCTTTTTTGCAAAAAATCGAAAAAATTTTTTTCACTCAATATTATACATTATTATACTCAAATGAAAGGGAATTTAAAGATCTATTTAGCAGTACATAAATCTCTGGGAAATTCTGAGATTTAGTATGGATTTTGCACTTAAAATGCATTAAAATTTCCATAATCGATCCTCCATAATCATCATTTTCTCAGGAACTAAGAGGAATTTCGCAGCGAAAAGTAGTTTTATTTGATGCCCTTAGTATTACCTTTCGTTTGAGTATAATATTGAGTGAAACAAAAATTTTCCATTGTTTGGCAAAAAAGACAGTGTATACATCATCCTTTTTTGCAAAAAATCGAAAAAAATTTTTTCACTCAATATTATACATTATTATACTCAAATGAAAGGGAATTTAAAGATCTATTTAGCAGTACACAAATCTCTGGGAAATTCTGAGATTTAGTGTGGATTTTGCACTTAAAATGCATTAAAATTTCCATAATCGATCCTCCAAAATCATAATTTTCTCAGGAACTAAGAGGAATTTCGCAGCGAAAAGTAGTTTTATTTGATGCCCTTAGTATTACCTTTCGTTTGAGTATAATTTTGAGTGAAACAAAAATTTTCCATTTTTTTGGCAAAAAAGACAGTGTATACATCATCCTTTTTTGCAAAAAATCGAAAAAATTTTTTTCACTCAATATTATACATTATTATACTCAAATGAAAGGGAATTTAAAGATCTATTTAGCAGTACATAAATCTCTGGGAAATTCTGAGATTTAGTATGGATTTTGCACTTAAAATGCATTAAAATTTCCATAATCGATCCTCCATAATCATCATTTTCTCAGGAACTAAGAGGAATTTCGCAGCGAAAAGTAGTTTTATTTGATGCCCTTAGTATTACCTTTCGTTTGAGTATAATATTGAGTGAAACAAAAATTTTCCATTTTTTGGCAAAAAAGACAGTGTATACATCATCCTTTTTTGCAAAAAATCGAAAAAATTTTTTCACTCAATATTATACATTATTATACTCAAATGAAAGGGAATTTAAAAATCTATTTAGCAGTACATAAATCTCTGGGAAATTCTGAGATTTTGTATGGATTTTGCACTTAAAATGCATTAAAATTTCCATAATCGATCCTCCATAATCATCATTTTCTCAGGAACTAAGAGGAATTTCGCAGCGAAAAGTAGTTTTATTTGATGCCCTTAGTATTACCTTTCGTTTGAGTATAATATTGAGTGAAACAAAAATTTTCCATTTTTTGGCAAAAAAGACAGTGTATACATCATCCTTTTTTGCAAAAAATCGAAAAAATTTTTTTCACTCAATATTATACATTATTACTCTCAAATGAAAGGGAATTTTAAGATCTATTTAGCAGTTCATAAATCTCTGGGAAATTCTGAGATTTAGTATGGATTTTGCACTTAAAATGCATTAAAATTTCCATAATCGATCCTCCATAATCATAATTTTCTCAGGAACTAAGAGGAATTTCGCAGCGAAAAGTAGTTTTATTTGATGCCCTTAGTATTACCTTTCGTTTGAGTATAATATTGAGTGAAACAAAAATTTTCCATTTTTTGGCAAAAAAGACGTGTATACATCATCCTTTTTTGCAAAAAATCGAAAAAATTTTTTTCACTCAATATTATACATTATTATACTCAAATGAAAGGGAATTTAAAGATCTATTTAGCAGTACATAAATCTCTGGGAAATTCTGAGATTTAGTATGGATTTTCCACTTAAAATGCATTAAAATTTCCATAATCGATCCTCCATAATCATCATTTTCTCAGGAACTAAGAGGAATTTCGCAGCGAAAAGTAGTTTTATTTGATGCCCTTAGTATTACCTTTCGTTTGAGTATAATATTGAGTGAAACAAAAATTTTCCATTTTTTGGCAAAAAAGACAGTGTATACATCATCCTTTTTTGCAAAAAATCGAAAAAATTTTTTTCACTCAATATTATACATTGTTATACTCAAATGAAAGGGAATTTAAAGATCTATTTAGCAGTACATAAATCTCTGGGAAATTCTGAGATTTAGTATGGATTTTGCACTTAAAATGCATTAAAATTTCCATAATCGATCCTCCATAATCATCATTTTCTCAGGAACTAAGAGGAATTTCGCAGCGAAAAGTAGTTTTATTTGATGCCCTTAGTATTACCTTTCGTTTGAGTATAATATTGAGTGAAACAAAAATTTTCCATTTTTTGGCAAAAAAGACAGTGTATACATCATCCTTTTTTGCAAAAAATCGAAAAAATTTTTTTCACTCAATATTATACATTATTATTCTCAAATGAAAGGGAATTTTAAGATCTATTTAGCAGTACATAAATCTCTGGGAAATTCTGAGATTTAGTATGGATTTTGCAATTAAAATGCATTAAAATTTCCATAATCGATCCTCCATAATCATCATTTTCTCAGGAACTAAGAGGAATTTCGCAGCGAAAAGTAGTTTTATTTGATGCCCTTAGTATTACCTTTCGTTTGAGTATAATATTGAGTGAAACAAAAATTTTCCATTTTTTGGCAAAAAAGACAGTGTATACATCATCCTTTTTTGCAAAAAATCGAAAAAAATTTGTTCACTCAATATTATACATTACTATACTCAAATGAAAGGGAATTTAAAGATCTATTTAGCGGTACATAAATCTCTGGGAAATTCTGAGATTTAGTATGGATTTTGCACTTAAAATGCATTAAAATTTCCATAATCGATCCTCCATAATCATCATTTTCTCAGGAACTAAGAGGAATTTCGCAGCGAAAAGTAGTTTTATTTGATGCCCTTAGTATTACCTTTCGTTTGAGTATAATATTGAGTGAAACAAAAATTTTCCATTTTTTGGCAAAAAAGACAGTGTATACATCATCCTTTTTTGCAAAAAATCGAAAAAAATTTTTTCACTCAATATTATACATTATTATACTCAAATGAAAGGGAATTTAAAGATCTATTTAGCAGTACACAAATCTCTGGGAAATTCTGAGATTTAGTGTGGATTTTGCACTTAAAATGCATTAAAATTTCCATAATCGATCCTCCAAAATCATAATTTTCTCAGGAACTAAGAGGAATTTCGCAGCGAAAAGTAGTTTTATTTGATGCCCTTAGTATTACCTTTCGTTTGAGTATAATATTGAGTGAAACAAAAATTTTCCATTTTTTTGGCAAAAAAGACAGTGTATACTATACATCATCCTTTTTTGCAAAAAATCGAAAAAAATTTTTTCACTCAATATTATACATTATTATACGCAAATGAAAGGGAATTTAAAGATCTATTTAGCAGTACATAAATCTCTGGGAAATTCTGAGATTTAGTATGGATTTTGCACTTAAAATGCATTAAAATTTCCATAATCGATCCTCCATAATCATCATTTTCTCAGGAACTAAGAGGAATTTCGCAGCGAAAAGTAGTTTTATTTGATGCCCTTAGTATTACCTTTCGTTTGAGTATAATATTGAGTGAAACAAAAATTTTCCATTTTTTGGCAAAAAAGACAGTGTATACATCATCCTTTTTTGCAAAAAATCGAAAAAATTTTTTTCACTCAATATTATACATTATTATACTCAACTGAAAGGGAATTTAAATATCTATTTAGCAGTACATAAATCTCTGGGAAATTCTGAGATTTAGTATGGATTTTGCACTTAAAATGCATTAAAATTTCCATAATCGATCCTCCATAATCATCATTTTCTTAGGAACTAAGAGGAATTTCGCAGCGAAAAGTAGTTTTATTTGATGCCCTTAGTATTACCTTTCGTTTGAGTATAATATTGAGTGAAACAAAAATTTTCCATTTTTTTGGCAAAAAAGACAGTGTATACATCATCCTTTTTTGCAAAAAATCGAAAAAAATTTTTTCACTCAATATTTTACATTATTATACTCAAATGAAAGGGAATTTAAAGATATATTTAGCAGTACATAAATCTCTGGGAAATTCTGAGATTTAGTATGGATTTTGCACTTAAAATGCATTAAAATTTCCATAATCGATCCTCCATAATCATCATTTTCTCACGAACTAAGAGGAATTTCGCAGCGAAAAGTAGTTTTATTTGATGCCCTTAGTATTACCTTTCGTTTGAGTATAATATTGAGTGAAACAAAAATTTTCCATTTTTTGGCAAAAAAGACAGTGTATACATCATCCTTTTTTGCAAAAAATCGAAAAAAATTTTTTCACTCAATATTATACATTATTATACTCAAATGAAAGGGAATTTAAGGATCTATTTAGCAGTACATAAATCTCTGGGAAATTCTGAAATTTAGTATGGATTTTGCACTTAAAATGCATTAAAATTTCCATAATCGATCCTCCATAATCATCATTTTCTCAGGAACTAAGAGGAATTTCGCAGCGAAGAGTAGTTTTATTTGATGCCCTTAGTATTACCTTTCGTTTGAGTATAATATTGAGTGAAACAAAAATTTTCCATTTTTGGCAAAAAAGACAGTGTATACATCATCCTTTTTTGCAAAAAATCGAAAAAATTTTTTTCACTCAATATTATACATTGTTATACTCAAATGAAAGGGAATTTAAAGATCTATTTAGCAGTACATAAATCTCTGGGAAATTCTGAGATTTAGTATGGATTTTGCACTTAAAATGCATTAAAATTTCCATAATCGATCCTCCATAATCATCATTTTCTCAGGAACTAAGAGGAATTTCGCAGCGAAAAGTAGTTTTATTTGATGCCCTTAGTATTACCTTTCGTTTGAGTATAATATTGAGTGAAACAAAAATTTTCCATTTTTTGGCAAAAAAGACAGTGTATACATCATCCTTTTTTGCAAAAAATCGAAAAAATTTTTTTCACTCAATATTATACATTATTATTCTCAAATGAAAGGGAATTTTAAGATCTATTTAGCAGTACATAAATCTCTGGGAAATTCTGAGATTTAGTATGGATTTTGCAATTAAAATGCATTAAAATTTCCATAATCGATCCTCCATAATCATCATTTTCTCAGGAACTAAGAGGAATTTCGCAGCGAAAAGTAGTTTTATTTGATGCCCTTAGTATTACCTTTCGTTTGAGTATAATATTGAGTGAAACAAAAATTTTCCATTTTTTGGCAAAAAAGACAGTGTATACATTATCCTTTTTTGCAAAAAATCGAAAAAAATTTGTTCACTCAATATTATACATTACTATACTCAAATGAAAGGGAATTTAAAGATCTATTTAGCGGTACATAAATCTCTGGGAAATTCTGAGATTTAGTATGGATTTTGCACTTAAAATGCATTAAAATTTCCATAATCGATCCTCCATAATCATCATTTTCTCAGGAACTAAGAGGAATTTCGCAGCGAAAAGTAGTTTTATTTGATGCCCTTAGTATTACCTTTCGTTTGAGTATAATATTGAGTGAAACAAAAATTTTCCATTTTTTGGCAAAAAAGACAGTGTATACATCATCCTTTTTTGCAAAAAATCGAAAAAATTTTTTTCACTCAATATTATACATTATTATACTCAAATGAAAGGGAATTTAAAGATCTATTTAGCGGTACATAAATCTCTGGGAAATTCTGAGATTTAGTATGGATTTTGCAATTAAAATGCATTAAAATTTCCATAATCGATCCTCCATAATCATCATTTTCTCAGGAACTAAGAGGAATTTCGCAGCGAAAAGTAGTTTTATTTGATGCCCTTAGTATTACCTTTCGTTTGAGTATAATATTGAGTGAAACAAAAATTTTCCATTTTTTGGCAAAAAAGACAGTGTATACATCATCCTTTTTTGCAAAAAATCGAAAAAATTTTTTTCACTCAATATTATACATTATTATACTCAACTGAAAGGGAATTTAAATATCTATTTAGCAGTACATAAATCTCTGGGAAATTCTGAGATTTAGTATGGATTTTGCACTTAAAATGCATTAAAATTTCCATAATCGATCCTCCATAATCATCATTTTCTCAGGAACTAAGAGGAATTTCGCAGCGAAAAGTAGTTTTATTTGATGCCCTTAGTATTACCTTTCGTTTGAGTATAATATTGAGTGAAACAAAAATTTTCCATTTTTTTGGCAAAAAAGACAGTGTATACATCATCCTTTTTTGCAAAAAATCGAAAAAATTTTTTTCACTCAATATTATACATTATTATACTCAAATGAAAGGGAATTTAAAGATATATTTAGCAGTACATAAATCTCTGGGAAATTCTGAGATTTAGTATGGATTTTGCACTTAAAATGCATTAAAATTTCCATAATCGATCCTCCATAATCATCATTTTCTCAGGAACTAAGAGGAATTTCGCAGCGAAAAGTAGTTTTATTTGATGCCCTTAGTATTACCTTTCGTTTGAGTATAATATTGAGTGAAACAAAAATTTTCCATTTTTTGGCAAAAAAGACAGTGTATACATCATCCTTTTTTGCAAAAAATCGAAAAAATTTTTTTCACTCAATATTATACATTATTATACTCAAATGAAAGGGAATTTAAAGATCTATTTAGCGGTACATAAATCTCTGGGAAATTCTGAGATTTAGTATGGATTTTGCACTTAAAATGCATTAAAATTTCCATAATCGATCCTCCATAATCATCATTTTCTCAGGAACTAAGAGGAATTTCGCAGCGAAAAGTAGTTTTATTTGATGCCCTTAGTATTACCTTTCGTTTGAGTATAATATTGAGTGAAACAAAAATTTTCCATTTTTTGGCAAAAAAGACAGTGTATACATCATCCTTTTTTGCAAAAAATCGAAAAAATTTTTTTCACTCAATATTATACATTATTACTCTCAAATGAAAGGGAATTTTAAGATCTATTTAGCAGTTCATAAATCTCTGGGAAATTCTGAGATTTAGTATGGATTTTGCACTTAAAATGCATTAAAATTTCCATAATCGATCCTCCATAATCATAATTTTCTCAGGAACTAAGAGGAATTTCGCAGCGAAAAGTAGTTTTATTTGATGCCCTTAGTATTACCTTTCGTTTGAGTATAATATTGAGTGAAACAAAAATTTTCCATTTTTTGGCAAAAAAGACAGTGTATACATCATCCTTTTTTGCAAAAAATCGAAAAAATTTTTTTCACTCAATATTATACATTATTATACTCAACTGAAAGGGAATTTAAATATCTATTTAGCAGTACATAAATCTCTGGGAAATTCTGAGATTTAGTATGGATTTTGCACTTAAAATGCATTAAAATTTCCATAATCGATCCTCCATAATCATCATTTTCTCAGGAACTAAGAGGAATTTCGCAGCGAAAAGTAGTTTTATTTGATGCCCTTAGTATTACCTTTCGTTTGAGTATAATATTGAGTGAAACAAAAATTTTCCATTTTTTGGCAAAAAAGACAGTGTATACATCATCCTTTTTTGCAAAAAATCGAAAAAATTTTTTTCACTCAATATTATACATTATTATACTCAAATGAAAGGGAATTTAAAGATATATTTAGCAGTACATAAATCTCTGGGAAATTCTGAGATTTAGTATGGATTTTGCACTTAAAATGCATTAAAATTTCCATAATCGATCCTCCATAATCATCATTTTCTCAGGAACTAAGAGGAATTTCGCAGCGAAAAGTAGTTTTATTTGATGCCCTTAGTATTACCTTTCGTTTGAGTATAATATTGAGTGAAACAAAAATTTTCCATTTTTTGGCAAAAAAGACAAAAAATCGAAAAAAATTTTTTCACTCAATATTATACATTATTATACTCAAATGAAAGGGAATTTAAGGATATATTTAGCAGTACATAAATCTCTGGGAAATTCTGAGATTTAGTATGGATTTTGCACTTAAAATGCATTAAAATTTCCATAATCGATCCTCCATAATCATCATTTTCTCAGGAACTAAGAGGAATTTCGCAGCGAAAAGTAGTTTTATTTGATGCCCTTAGTATTACCTTTCGTTTGAGTATAATATTGAGTGAAACAAAAATTTTCCATTTTTTGGCAAAAAAGACAGTGTATACATCATCCTTTTTTGCAAAAAATCGAAAAAAATTTGTTCACTCAATATTATACATTACTATACTCAAATGAAAGGGAATTTAAAGATCTATTTAGCGGTACATAAATCTCTGGGAAATTCTGAGATTTAGTATGGATTTTGCACTTAAAATGCATTAAAATTTCCATAATCGATCCTCCATAATCATCATTTTCTCAGGAACTAAGAGGAATTTCGCAGCGAAAAGTAGTTTTATTTGATGCCCTTAGTATTACCTTTCGTTTGAGTATAATATTGAGTGAAACAAAAATTTTCCATTTTTTGGCAAAAAAGACAGTGTATACATCATCCTTTTTTGCAAAAAATCGAAAAAATTTTTTTCACTCAATATTATACATTATTATACTCAAATGAAAGGGAATTTAAAGATCTATTTAGCAGTACATAAATCTCTGGGAAATTCTGAGATTTAGTATGGATTTTGCACTTAAAATGCATTAAAATTTCCATAATCGATCCTCCATAATCATCATTTTCTCAGGAACTAAGAGGAATTTCGCAGCGAAAAGTAGTTTTATTTGATGCCCTTAGTATTACCTTTCGTTTGAGTATAATATTGAGTGAAACAAAAATTTTCCATTGTTTGGCAAAAAAGACAGTGTATACATCATCCTTTTTTGCAAAAAATCGAAAAAAATTTTTTCACTCAATATTATACATTATTATACTCAAATGAAAGGGAATTTAAAGATCTATTTAGCAGTACACAAATCTCTGGGAAATTCTGAGATTTAGTGTGGATTTTGCACTTAAAATGCATTAAAATTTCCATAATCGATCCTCCAAAATCATAATTTTCTCAGGAACTAAGAGGAATTACGCAGCGAAAAGTAGTTTTATTTGATGCCCTTAGTATTACCTTTCGTTTGAGTATAATTTTGAGTGAAACAAAAATTTTCCATTTTTTTGGCAAAAAAGACAGTGTATACATCATCCTTTTTTGCAAAAAATCGAAAAAATTTTTTTCACTCAATATTATACATTATTATACTCAAATGAAAGGGAATTTAAAGATCTATTTAGCAGTACATAAATCTCTGGGAAATTCTGAGATTTAGTATGGATTTTGCACTTAAAATGCATTAAAATTTCCATAATCGATCCTCCATAATCATCATTTTCTCAGGAACTAAGAGGAATTTCGCAGCGAAAAGTAGTTTTATTTGATGCCCTTAGTATTACCTTTCGTTTGAGTATAATATTGAGTGAAACAAAAATTTTCCATTTTTTGGCAAAAAAGACAGTGTATACATCATCCTTTTTTGCAAAAAATCGAAAAAAATTTTTTCACTCAATATTATACATTATTATACTCAAATGAAAGGGAATTTAAAAATCTATTTAGCAGTACATAAATCTCTGGGAAATTCTGAGATTTTGTATGGATTTTGCACTTAAAATGCATTAAAATTTCCATAATCGATCCTCCATAATCATCATTTTCTCAGGAACTAAGAGGAATTTCGCAGCGAAAAGTAGTTTTATTTGATGCCCTTAGTATTACCTTTCGTTTGAGTATAATATTGAGTGAAACAAAAATTTTCCATTTTTTGGCAAAAAAGACAGTGTATACATCATCCTTTTTTGCAAAAAATCGAAAAATTTTTTTTCACTCAATATTATACATTATTATACTCAAATGAAAGGGAATTTAAAGATCTATTTAGCAGTACATAAATCTCTGGGAAATTCTGAGATTTTGTATGGATTTTGCACTTAAAATGCATTAAAATTTCCATAATCGATCCTCCATAATCATCATTTTCTCAGGAACTAAGAGGAATTTCGCAGCGAAAAGTAGTTTTATTTGATGCCCTTAGTATTACCTTTCGTTTGAGTATAATATTGAGTGAAACAAAAATTTTCCATTTTTTGGCAAAAAAGACAGTGTATACATCATCCTTTTTTGCAAAAAATCGAAAAAATTTTTTTCACTCAATATTATACATTATTACTCTCAAATGAAAGGGAATTTTAAGATCTATTTAGCAGTTCATAAATCTCTGGGAAATTCTGAGATTTAGTATGGATTTTGCACTTAAAATGCATTAAAATTTCCATAATCGATCCTCCATAATCATAATTTTCTCAGGAACTAAGAGGAATTTCGCAGCGAAAAGTAGTTTTATTTGATGCCCTTAGTATTACCTTTCGTTTGAGTATAATATTGAGTGAAACAAAAATTTTCCATTTTTTGGCAAAAAAGACGTGTATACATCATCCTTTTTTGCAAAAAATCGAAAAAATTTTTTTCACTCAATATTATACATTATTATACTCAAATGAAAGGGAATTTAAAGATCTATTTAGCAGTACATAAATCTCTGGGAAATTCTGAGATTTAGTATGGATTTTCCACTTAAAATGCATTAAAATTTCCATAATCGATCCTCCATAATCATCATTTTCTCAGGAACTAAGAGGAATTTCGCAGCGAAAAGTAGTTTTATTTGATGCCCTTAGTATTACCTTTCGTTTGAGTATAATATTGAGTGAAACAAAAATTTTCCATTTTTTGGCAAAAAAGACAGTGTATACATCATCCTTTTTTGCAAAAAATCGAAAAAATTTTTTTCACTCAATATTATACATTGTTATACTCAAATGAAAGGGAATTTAAAGATCTATTTAGCAGTACATAAATCTCTGGGAAATTCTGAGATTTAGTATGGATTTTGCACTTAAAATGCATTAAAATTTCCATAATCGATCCTCCATAATCATCATTTTCTCAGGAACTAAGAGGAATTTCGCAGCGAAAAGTAGTTTTATTTGATGCCCTTAGTATTACCTTTCGTTTGAGTATAATATTGAGTGAAACAAAAATTTTCCATTTTTTGGCAAAAAAGACAGTGTATACATCATCCTTTTTTGCAAAAAATCGAAAAAATTTTTTTCACTCAATATTATACATTATTATTCTCAAATGAAAGGGAATTTTAAGATCTATTTAGCAGTACATAAATCTCTGGGAAATTCTGAGATTTAGTATGGATTTTGCAATTAAAATGCATTAAAATTTCCATAATCGATCCTCCATAATCATCATTTTCTCAGGAACTAAGAGGAATTTCGCAGCGAAAAGTAGTTTTATTTGATGCCCTTAGTATTACCTTTCGTTTGAGTATAATATTGAGTGAAACAAAAATTTTCCATTTTTTGGCAAAAAAGACAGTGTATACATCATCCTTTTTTGCAAAAAATCGAAAAAAATTTGTTCACTCAATATTATACATTACTATACTCAAATGAAAGGGAATTTAAAGATCTATTTAGCGGTACATAAATCTCTGGGAAATTCTGAGATTTAGTATGGATTTTGCACTTAAAATGCATTAAAATTTCCATAATCGATCCTCCATAATCATCATTTTCTCAGGAACTAAGAGGAATTTCGCAGCGAAAAGTAGTTTTATTTGATGCCCTTAGTATTACCTTTCGTTTGAGTATAATATTGAGTGAAACAAAAATTTTCCATTTTTTGGCAAAAAAGACAGTGTATACATCATCCTTTTTTGCAAAAAATCGAAAAAAATTTTTTCACTCAATATTATACATTATTATACTCAAATGAAAGGGAATTTAAAGATCTATTTAGCAGTACATAAATCTCTGGGAAATTCTGAGATTTAGTATGGATTTTGCACTTAAAATGCATTAAAATTTCCATAATCGATCCTCCATAATCATCATTTTCTCAGGAACTAAGAGGAATTTCGCAGCGAAAAGTAGTTTTATTTGATGCCCTTAGTATTACCTTTCGTTTGAGTATAATATTGAGTGAAACAAAAATTTTCCATTGTTTGGCAAAAAAGACAGTGTATACATCATCCTTTTTTGCAAAAAATCGAAAAAAATTTTTTCACTCAATATTATACATTATTATACTCAAATGAAAGGGAATTTAAAGATCTATTTAGCAGTACACAAATCTCTGGGAAATTCTGAGATTTAGTGTGGATTTTGCACTTAAAATGCATTAAAATTTCCATAATCGATCCTCCAAAATCATAATTTTCTCAGGAACTAAGAGGAATTTCGCAGCGAAAAGTAGTTTTATTTGATGCCCTTAGTATTACCTTTCGTTTGAGTATAATATTGAGTGAAACAAAAATTTTCCATTTTTTTGGCAAAAAAGACAGTGTATACTATACATCATCCTTTTTTGCAAAAAATCGAAAAAAATTTTTTCACTCAATATTATACATTATTATACGCAAATGAAAGGGAATTTAAAGATCTATTTAGCAGTACATAAATCTCTGGGAAATTCTGAGATTTAGTATGGATTTTGCACTTAAAATGCATTAAAATTTCCATAATCGATCCTCCATAATCACCATTTTCTCAGGAACTAAGAGGAATTTCGCAGCGAAAAGTAGTTTTATTTGATGCCCTTAGTATTACCTTTCGTTTGAGTATAATATTGAGTGAAACAAAAATTTTCCATTTTTTGGCAAAAAAGACAGTGTATACATCATCCTTTTTTGCAAAAAATCGAAAAAATTTTTTTCACTCAATATTATACATTATTATACTCAACTGAAAGGGAATTTAAATATCTATTTAGCAGTACATAAATCTCTGGGAAATTCTGAGATTTAGTATGGATTTTGCACTTAAAATGCATTAAAATTTCCATAATCGATCCTCCATAATCATCATTTTCTTAGGAACTAAGAGGAATTTCGCAGCGAAAAGTAGTTTTATTTGATGCCCTTAGTATTACCTTTCGTTTGAGTATAATATTGAGTGAAACAAAAATTTTCCATTTTTTTGGCAAAAAAGACAGTGTATACATCATCCTTTTTTGCAAAAAATCGAAAAAAATTTTTTCACTCAATATTTTACATTATTATACTCAAATGAAAGGGAATTTAAAGATATATTTAGCAGTACATAAATCTCTGGGAAATTCTGAGATTTAGTATGGATTTTGCACTTAAAATGCATTAAAATTTCCATAATCGATCCTCCATAATCATCATTTTCTCACGAACTAAGAGGAATTTCGCAGCGAAAAGTAGTTTTATTTGATGCCCTTAGTATTACCTTTCGTTTGAGTATAATATTGAGTGAAACAAAAATTTTCCATTTTTTGGCAAAAAAGACAGTGTATACATCATCCTTTTTTGCAAAAAATCGAAAAAAATTTTTTCACTCAATATTATACATTATTATACTCAAATGAAAGGGAATTTAAGGATCTATTTAGCAGTACATAAATCTCTGGGAAATTCTGAAATTTAGTATGGATTTTGCACTTAAAATGCATTAAAATTTCCATAATCGATCCTCCATAATCATCATTTTCTCAGGAACTAAGAGGAATTTCGCAGCGAAAAGTAGTTTTATTTGATGCCCTTAGTATTACCTTTCGTTTGAGTATAATATTGAGTGAAACAAAAATTTTCCATTTTTTGGCAAAAAAGACCGTGTATACATCATCCTTTTATGCAAAAAATCGAAAAAATTTTTTTCACTCAATATTATACATTATTATACTCAAATGAAAGGGAATTTAAAGATCTATTTAGCAGTACATAAATCTCTGGGAAATTCTGAGATTTAGTATGGATTTTCCACTTAAAATGCATTAAAATTTCCATAATCGATCCTCCATAATCATCATTTTCTCAGGAACTAAGAGGAATTTCGCAGCGAAAAGTAGTTTTATTTGATGCCCTTAGTATTACCTTTCGTTTGAGTATAATATTGAGTGAAACAAAAATTTTCCATTTTTTGGCAAAAAAGACAGTGTATACATCATCCTTTTTTGCAAAAAATCGAAAAAATTTTTTTCACTCAATATTATACATTGTTATACTCAAATGAAAGGGAATTTAAAGATCTATTTAGCAGTACATAAATCTCTGGGAAATTCTGAGATTTAGTATGGATTTTGCACTTAAAATGCATTAAAATTTCCATAATCGATCCTCCATAATCATCATTTTCTCAGGAACTAAGAGGAATTTCGCAGCGAAAAGTAGTTTTATTTGATGCCTTTAGTATTACCTTTCGTTTGAGTATAATATTGAGTGAAACAAAAATTTTCCATTTTTTGGCAAAAAAGACAGTGTATACATCATCCTTTTTTGCAAAAAATCGAAAAAATTTTTTTCACTCAATATTATACATTATTATACTCAAATGAAAGGGAATTTTAAGATCTATTTAGCAGTACATAAATCTCTGGGAAATTCTGAGATTTAGTATGGATTTTGCAATTAAAATGCATTAAAATTTCCATAATCGATCCTCCATAATCATCATTTTCTCAGGAACTAAGAGGAATTTCGCAGCGAAAAGTAGTTTTATTTGATGCCCTTAGTATTACCTTTCGTTTGAGTATAATATTGAGTGAAACAAAAATTTTCCATTTTTTGGCAAAAAAGACAGTGTATACATTATCCTTTTTTGCAAAAAATCGAAAAAAATTTGTTCACTCAATATTATACATTACTATACTCAAATGAAAGGGAATTTAAAGATCTATTTAGCGGTACATAAATCTCTGGGAAATTCTGAGATTTAGTATGGATTTTGCACTTAAAATGCATTAAAATTTCCATAATCGATCCTCCATAATCATCATTTTCTCAGGAACTAAGAGGAATTTCGCAGCGAAAAGTAGTTTTATTTGATGCCCTTAGTATTACCTTTCGTTTGAGTATAATATTGAGTGAAACAAAAATTTTCCATTTTTTGGCAAAAAAGACAGTGTATACATCATCCTTTTTTGCAAAAAATCGAAAAAATTTTTTTCACTCAATATTATACATTATTATACTCAAATGAAAGGGAATTTAAAGATCTATTTAGCGGTACATAAATCTCTGGGAAATTCTGAGATTTAGTATGGATTTTGCACTTAAAATGCATTAAAATTTCCATAATCGATCCTCCATAATCATAATTTTCTCAGGAACTAAGAGGAATTTCGCAGCGAAAAGTAGTTTTATTTGATGCCCTTAGTATTACCTTTCGTTTGAGTATAATATTGAGTGAAACAAAAATTTTCCATTTTTTGGCAAAAAAGACAGTGTATACATCATCCTTTTTTGCAAAAAATCGAAAAAATTTTTTTCACTCAATATTATACATTATTATACTCAAATGAAAGGGAATTTAAAGATATATTTAGCAGTACATAAATCTCTGGGAAATTCTGAGATTTAGTATGGATTTTGCACTTAAAATGCATTAAAATTTCCATAATCGATCCTCCATAATCATCATTTTCTCAGGAACTAAGAGGAATTTCGCAGCGAAAAGTAGTTTTATTTGATGCCCTTAGTATTACCTTTCGTTTGAGTATAATATTGAGTGAAACAAAAATTTTCCATTTTTTGGCAAAAAAGACAAAAAATCGAAAAAAATTTTTTCACTCAATATTATACATTATTATACTCAAATGAAAGGGAATTTAAGGATCTATTTAGCAGTACATAAATCTCTGGGAAATTCTGAGATTTAGTATGGATTTTGCACTTAAAATGCATTAAAATTTCCATAATCGATCCTCCATAATCATCATTTTCTCAGGAACTAAGAGGAATTTCGCAGCGAAAAGTAGTTTTATTTGATGCCCTTAGTATTACCTTTCGTTTGAGTATAATATTGAGTGAAACAAAAATTTTCCATTTTTTGGCAAAAAAGACAGTGTATACATCATCCTTTTTTGCAAAAAATCGAAAAAAATTTTTTCACTCAATATTATACATTGTTATACTCAAATGAAAGGGAATTTAAAGATCTATTTAGCAGTACATAAATCTCTGGGAAATTCTGAGATTTAGTATGGATTTTGCACTTAAAATGCATTAAAATTTCCATAATCGATCCTCCATAATCATCATTTTCTCAGGAACTAAGAGGAATTTCGCAGCGAAAAGTAGTTTTATTTGATGCCCTTAGTATTACCTTTCGTTTGAGTATAATATTGAGTGAAACAAAAATTTTCCATTTTTTGGCAAAAAAGACAGTGTATACATCATCCTTTTTTGCAAAAAATCGAAAAAAATTTTTTCACTCAATATTATACATTATTATTCTCAAATGAAAGGGAATTTTAAGATCTATTTAGCAGTACATAAATCTCTGGGAAATTCTGAGATTTAGTATGGATTTTGCAATTAAAATGCATTAAAATTTCCATAATCGATCCTCCATAATCATCATTTTCTCAGGAACTAAGAGGAATTTCGCAGCGAAAAGTAGTTTTATTTGATGCCCTTAGTATTACCTTTCGTTTGAGTATAATATTGAGTGAAACAAAAATTTTCCATTTTTTGGCAAAAAAAAAAGTGTATACATTATCCTTTTTTGCAAAAAATCGAAAAAAATTTGTTCACTCAATATTATACATTACTATACTCAAATGAAAGGGAATTTAAAGATCTATTTAGCGGTACATAAATCTCTGGGAAATTCTGAGATTTAGTATGGATTTTGCACTTAAAATGCATTAAAATTTCCATAATCGATCCTCCATAATCATCATTTTCTCAGGAACTAAGAGGAATTTCGCAGCGAAAAGTAGTTTTATTTGATGCCCTTAGTATTACCTTTCGTTTGAGTATAATATTGAGTGAAACAAAAATTTTCCATTTTTTGGCAAAAAAGACAGTGTATACATCATCCTTTTTTGCAAAAAATCGAAAAAATTTTTTTCACTCAATATTATACATTATTATACTCAAATGAAAGGGAATTTAAAGATCTATTTAGCAGTACACAAATCTCTGGGAAATTCTGAGATTTAGTGTGGATTTTGCACTTAAAATGCATTAAAATTTCCATAATCGATCCTCCAAAATCATAATTTTCTCAGGAACTAAGAGGAATTTCGCAGCGAAAAGTAGTTTTATTTGATGCCCTTAGTATTACCTTTCGTTTGAGTATAATTTTGAGTGAAACAAAAATTTTCCATTTTTTGGCAAAAAAGACAGTGTATACTATACATCCTTTTTTGCAAAAAATCGAAAAAAATTTTTTCACTCAATATTATACATTATTATACTCAAATGAAAGGGAATTTAAAGATCTATTTAGCAGTACATAAATCTCTGGGAAATTCTGAGATTTAGTATGGATTTTGCACTTAAAATGCATTAAAATTTCCATAATCGATCCTCCATAATCATCATTTTCTCAGGAACTAAGAGGAATTTCGCAGCGAAAAGTAGTTTTATTTGATGCCCTTAGTATTACCTTTCGTTTGAGTATAATATTGAGTGAAACAAAAATTTTCCATTTTTTGGCAAAAAAGACAGTGTATACATCATCCTTTTTTGCAAAAAATCGAAAAAAATTTTTTCACTCAATATTATACATTATTATACTCAAATGAAAGGGAATTTAAAGATCTATTTAGCAGTACATAAATCTCTGGGAAATTCTGAGATTTTGTATGGATTTTGCACTTAAAATGCATTAAAATTTCCATAATCGATCCTCCATAATCATCATTTTCTCAGGAACTAAGAGGAATTTCGCAGCGAAAAGTAGTTTTATTTGATGCCCTTAGTATTACCTTTCGTTTGAGTATAATATTGAGTGAAACAAAAATTTTCCATTTTTTGGCAAAAAAGACAGTGTATACATCATCCTTTTTTGCAAAAAATCGAAAAATTTTTTTTCACTCAATATTATACATTATTATACTCAAATGAAAGGGAATTTAAAGATCTATTTAGCAGTACATAAATCTCTGGGAAATTCTGAGATTTTGTATGGATTTTGCACTTAAAATGCATTAAAATTTCCATAATCGATCCTCCATAATCATCATTTTCTCAGGAACTAAGAGGAATTTCGCAGCGAAAAGTAGTTTTATTTGATGCCCTTAGTATTACCTTTCGTTTGAGTATAATATTGAGTGAAGCAAAAATTTTCCATTTTTTGGCAAAAAAGACAGTGTATACATCATCCTTTTTTGCAAAAAATCGAAAAAATTTTTTTCACTCAATATTATACATTATTACTCTCAAATGAAAGGGAATTTTAAGATCTATTTAGCAGTTCATAAATCTCTGGGAAATTCTGAGATTTAGTATGGATTTTGAACTTAAAATGCATTAAAATTTCCATAATCGATCCTCCATAATCATAATTTTCTCAGGAACTAAGAGGAATTTCGCAGCGAAAAGTAGTTTTATTTGATGCCCTTAGTATTACCTTTCGTTTGAGTATAATATTGAGTGAAACAAAAATTTTCCATTTTTTGGCAAAAAAGACGTGTATACATCATCCTTTTTTGCAAAAAATCGAAAAAATTTTTTTCACTCAATATTATACATTATTATACTCAACTGAAAGGGAATTTAAATATCTATTTAGCAGTACATAAATCTCTGGGAAATTCTGAGATTTAGTATGGATTTTGCACTTAAAATGCATTAAAATTTCCATAATCGATCCTCCATAATCATCATTTTCTCAGGAACTAAGAGGAATTTCGCAGCGAAAAGTAGTTTTATTTGATGCCCTTAGTATTACCTTTCGTTTGAGTATAATATTGAGTGAAACAAAAATTTTCCATTTTTTGGCAAAAAAGACAGTGTATACATCATCCTTTTTTGCAAAAAATCGAAAAAATTTTTTTCACTCAATATTATACATTATTATACTCAAATGAAAGGGAATTTAAAGATATATTTAGCAGTACATAAATCTCTGGGAAATTCTGAGATTTAGTATGGATTTTGCACTTAAAATGCATTAAAATTTCCATAATCGATCCTCCATAATCATCATTTTCTCAGGAACTAAGAGGAATTTCGCAGCGAAAAGTAGTTTTATTTGATGCCCTTAGTATTACCTTTCGTTTGAGTATAATATTGAGTGAAACAAAAATTTTCCATTTTTTGGCAAAAAAGACAAAAAATCGAAAAAAATTTTTTCACTCAATATTATACATTATTATACTCAAATGAAAGGGAATTTAAGGATCTATTTAGCAGTACATAAATCTCTGGGAAATTCTGAGATTTAGTATGGATTTTGCACTTAAAATGCATTAAAATTTCCATAATCGATCCTCCATAATCATCATTTTCTCAGGAACTAAGAGGAATTTCGCAGCGAAAAGTAGTTTTATTTGATGCCCTTAGTATTACCTTTCGTTTGAGTATAATATTGAGTGAAACAAAAATTTTCCATTTTTTGGCAAAAAAGACCGTGTATACATCATCCTTTTATGCAAAAAATCGAAAAAATTTTTTTCACTCAATATTATACATTATTATACTCAAATGAAAGGGAATTTAAAGATCTATTTAGCAGTACATAAATCTCTGGGAAATTCTGAGATTTAGTATGGATTTTCCACTTAAAATGCATTAAAATTTCCATAATCGATCCTCCATAATCATCATTTTCTCAGGAACTAAGAGGAATTTCGCAGCGAAAAGTAGTTTTATTTGATGCCCTTAGTATTACTTTCGTTTGAGTATAATATTGAGTGAAACAAAAATTTTCCATTTTTTGGCAAAAAAGACAGTGTATACATCATCCTTTTTTGCAAAAAATCGAAAATTTTTTTTTCACTCAATATTATACATTATTATACTCAAATGAAAGGGAATTTAAAGATCTATTTAGCAGTACATAAATCTCTGGGAAATTCTGAGATTTTGTATGGATTTTGCACTTAAAATGCATTAAAATTTCCATAATCGATCCTCCATAATCATAATTTTCTCAGGAACTAAGAGGAATTTCGCAGCGAAAAGTAGTTTTATTTGATGCCCTTAGTATTACCTTTCGTTTGAGTATAATATTGAGTGAAACAAAAATTTTCCATTTTTTGGCAAAAAAGACAGTGTATACATCATCCTTTTTTGCAAAAAATCGAAAAAATTTTTTTCACTCAATATTATACATTATTATTCTCAAATGAAAGGGAATTTAAAGATCTATTTAGCAGTACATAAATCTCTGGGAAATTCTGAGATTTAGTATGGATTTTGCACTTAAAATGCATTAAAATTTCCATAATCGATCCTCCATAATCATCATTTTCTCAGGAACTAAGAGGAATTTCGCAGCGAAAAGTAGTTTTATTTGATGCCCTTAGTATTACCTTTCGTTTGAGTATAATATTGAGTGAAACAAAAATTTTCCATTTTTTGGCAAAAAAGACAGTGTATACATCATCCTTTTTTGCAAAAAATCGAAAAAAATTTTTTCACTCAATATTATACATTATTATTCTCAAATGAAAGGGAATTTTAAGATCTATTTAGCAGTACATAAATCTCTGGGAAATTCTGAGATTTAGTATGGATTTTGCAATTAAAATGCATTAAAATTTCCATAATCGATCCTCCATAATCATCATTTTCTCAGGAACTAAGAGGAATTTCGCAGCGAAAAGTAGTTTTATTTGATGCCCTTAGTATTACCTTTCGTTTGAGTATAATATTGAGTGAAACAAAAATTTTCCATTTTTTGGCAAAAAAAAAAGTGTATACATTATCCTTTTTTGCAAAAAATCGAAAAAAATTTGTTCACTCAATATTATACATTACTATACTCAAATGAAAGGGAATTTAAAGATCTATTTAGCGGTACATAAATCTCTGGGAAATTCTGAGATTTAGTATGGATTTTGCACTTAAAATGCATTAAAATTTCCATAATCGATCCTCCATAATCATCATTTTCTCAGGAACTAAGAGGAATTTCGCAGCGAAAAGTAGTTTTATTTGATGCCCTTAGTATTACCTTTCGTTTGAGTATAATATTGAGTGAAACAAAAATTTTCCATTTTTTGGCAAAAAAGACAGTGTATACATCATCCTTTTTGCAAAAAATCGAAAAAATTTTTTTCACTCAATATTATACATTATTATACTCAAATGAAAGGGAATTTAAAGATCTATTTAGCAGTACACAAATCTCTGGGAAATTCTGAGATTTAGTGTGGATTTTGCACTTAAAATGCATTAAAATTTCCATAATCGATCCTCCAAATCATAATTTTCTCAGGAACTAAGAGGAATTTCGCAGCGAAAAGTAGTTTTATTTGATGCCCTTAGTATTACCTTTCGTTTGAGTATAATTTTGAGTGAAACAAAAATTTTCCATTTTTTGGCAAAAAAGACAGTGTATACTATACATTCTTTTTTGCAAAAAATCGAAAAAAATTTTTCACTCAATATTATACATTATTATACTCAAATGAAAGGGAATTTAAAGATCTATTTAGCAGTACATAAATCTCTGGGAAATTCTGAGATTTAGTATGGATTTTGCACTTAAAATGCATTAAAATTTCCATAATCGATCCTCCATAATCATCATTTTCTCAGGAACTAAGAGGAATTTCGCAGCGAAAAGTAGTTTTATTTGATGCCCTTAGTATTACCTTTCGTTTGAGTATAATATTGAGTGAAACAAAAATTTTCCATTTTTTGGCAAAAAAGACAGTGTATACATCATCCTTTTTTGCAAAAAATCGAAAAAAATTTTTTCACTCAATATTATACATTATTATACTCAAATGAAAGGGAATTTAAAGATCTATTTAGCAGTACATAAATCTCTGGGAAATTCTGAGATTTTGTATGGATTTTGCACTTAAAATGCATTAAAATTTCCATAATCGATCCTCCATAATCATCATTTTCTCAGGAACTAAGAGGAATTTCGCAGCGAAAAGTAGTTTTATTTGATGCCCTTAGTATTACCTTTCGTTTGAGTATAATATTGAGTGAAACAAAAATTTTCCATTTTTTGGCAAAAAAGACAGTGTATACATCATCCTTTTTTGCAAAAAATCGAAAAATTTTTTTTCACTCAATATTATACATTATTATACTCAAATGAAAGGGAATTTAAAGATCTATTTAGCAGTACATAAATCTCTGGGAAATTCTGAGATTTTGTATGGATTTTGCACTTAAAATGCATTAAAATTTCCATAATCGATCCTCCATAATCATCATTTTCTCAGGAACTAAGAGGAATTTCGCAGCGAAAAGTAGTTTTATTTGATGCCCTTAGTATTACCTTTCGTTTGAGTATAATATTGAGTGAAGCAAAAATTTTCCATTTTTTGGCAAAAAAGACAGTGTATACATCATCCTTTTTTGCAAAAAATCGAAAAAATTTTTTTCACTCAATATTATACATTATTACTCTCAAATGAAAGGGAATTTTAAGATCTATTTAGCAGTTCATAAATCTCTGGGAAATTCTGAGATTTAGTATGGATTTTGAACTTAAAATGCATTAAAATTTCCATAATCGATCCTCCATAATCATAATTTTCTCAGGAACTAAGAGGAATTTCGCAGCGAAAAGTAGTTTTATTTGATGCCCTTAGTATTACCTTTCGTTTGAGTATAATATTGAGTGAAACAAAAATTTTCCATTTTTTGGCAAAAAAGACGTGTATACATCATCCTTTTTTGCAAAAAATCGAAAAAATTTTTTTCACTCAATATTATACATTATTATACTCAACTGAAAGGGAATTTAAATATCTATTTAGCAGTACATAAATCTCTGGGAAATTCTGAGATTTAGTATGGATTTTGCACTTAAAATGCATTAAAATTTCCATAATCGATCCTCCATAATCATCATTTTCTCAGGAACTAAGAGGAATTTCGCAGCGAAAAGTAGTTTTATTTGATGCCCTTAGTATTACCTTTCGTTTGAGTATAATATTGAGTGAAACAAAAATTTTCCATTTTTTGGCAAAAAAGACAGTGTATACATCATCCTTTTTTGCAAAAAATCGAAAAAATTTTTTTCACTCAATATTATACATTATTATACTCAAATGAAAGGGAATTTAAAGATATATTTAGCAGTACATAAATCTCTGGGAAATTCTGAGATTTAGTATGGATTTTGCACTTAAAATGCATTAAAATTTCCATAATCGATCCTCCATAATCATCATTTTCTCAGGAACTAAGAGGAATTTCGCAGCGAAAAGTAGTTTTATTTGATGCCCTTAGTATTACCTTTCGTTTGAGTATAATATTGAGTGAAACAAAAATTTTCCATTTTTTGGCAAAAAAGACAGTGTATACATCATCCTTTTTTGCAAAAAATCGAAAAAAATTTTTTCACTCAATATTATACATTATTATACTCAAATGAAAGGGAATTTAAAGATCTATTTAGCAGTACATAAATCTCTGGGAAATTCTGAGATTTTGTATGGATTTTGCACTTAAAATGCATTAAAATTTCCATAATCGATCCTCCATAATCATCATTTTCTCAGGAACTAAGAGGAATTTCGCAGCGAAAAGTAGTTTTATTTGATGCCCTTAGTATTACCTTTCGTTTGAGTATAATATTGAGTGAAACAAAAATTTTCCATTTTTTGGCAAAAAAGACAGTGTATACATCATCCTTTTTTGCAAAAAATCGAAAAATTTTTTTTCACTCAATATTATACATTATTATACTCAAATGAAAGGGAATTTAAAGATCTATTTAGCAGTACATAAATCTCTGGGAAATTCTGAGATTTTGTATGGATTTTGCACTTAAAATGCATTAAAATTTCCATAATCGATCCTCCATAATCATCATTTTCTCAGGAACTAAGAGGAATTTCGCAGCGAAAAGTAGTTTTATTTGATGCCCTTAGTATTACCTTTCGTTTGAGTATAATATTGAGTGAAGCAAAAATTTTCCATTTTTTGGCAAAAAAGACAGTGTATACATCATCCTTTTTTGCAAAAAATCGAAAAAATTTTTTTCACTCAATATTATACATTATTACTCTCAAATGAAAGGGAATTTTAAGATCTATTTAGCAGTTCATAAATCTCTGGGAAATTCTGAGATTTAGTATGGATTTTGAACTTAAAATGCATTAAAATTTCCATAATCGATCCTCCATAATCATAATTTTCTCAGGAACTAAGAGGAATTTCGCAGCGAAAAGTAGTTTTATTTGATGCCCTTAGTATTACCTTTCGTTTGAGTATAATATTGAGTGAAACAAAAATTTTCCATTTTTTGGCAAAAAAGACGTGTATACATCATCCTTTTTTGCAAAAAATCGAAAAAATTTTTTTCACTCAATATTATACATTATTATACTCAACTGAAAGGGAATTTAAATATCTATTTAGCAGTACATAAATCTCTGGGAAATTCTGAGATTTAGTATGGATTTTGCACTTAAAATGCATTAAAATTTCCATAATCGATCCTCCATAATCATCATTTTCTCAGGAACTAAGAGGAATTTCGCAGCGAAAAGTAGTTTTATTTGATGCCCTTAGTATTACCTTTCGTTTGAGTATAATATTGAGTGAAACAAAAATTTTCCATTTTTTGGCAAAAAAGACAGTGTATACATCATCCTTTTTTGCAAAAAATCGAAAAAATTTTTTTCACTCAATATTATACATTATTATACTCAAATGAAAGGGAATTTAAAGATATATTTAGCAGTACATAAATCTCTGGGAAATTCTGAGATTTAGTATGGATTTTGCACTTAAAATGCATTAAAATTTCCATAATCGATCCTCCATAATCATCATTTTCTCAGGAACTAAGAGGAATTTCGCAGCGAAAAGTAGTTTTATTTGATGCCCTTAGTATTACCTTTCGTTTGAGTATAATATTGAGTGAAACAAAAATTTTCCATTTTTTGGCAAAAAAGACAAAAAATCGAAAAAAATTTTTTCACTCAATATTATACATTATTATACTCAAATGAAAGGGAATTTAAGGATCTATTTAGCAGTACATAAATCTCTGGGAAATTCTGAGATTTAGTATGGATTTTGCACTTAAAATGCATTAAAATTTCCATAATCGATCCTCCATAATCATCATTTTCTCAGGAACTAAGAGGAATTTCGCAGCGAAAAGTAGTTTTATTTGATGCCCTTAGTATTACCTTTCGTTTGAGTATAATATTGAGTGAAACAAAAATTTTCCATTTTTTGGCAAAAAAGACCGTGTATACATCATCCTTTTATGCAAAAAATCGAAAAAATTTTTTTCACTCAATATTATACATTATTATACTCAAATGAAAGGGAATTTAAAGATCTATTTAGCAGTACATAAATCTCTGGGAAATTCTGAGATTTAGTATGGATTTTCCACTTAAAATGCATTAAAATTTCCATAATCGATCCTCCATAATCATCATTTTCTCAGGAACTAAGAGGAATTTCGCAGCGAAAAGTAGTTTTATTTGATGCCCTTAGTATTACTTTCGTTTGAGTATAATATTGAGTGAAACAAAAATTTTCCATTTTTTGGCAAAAAAGACAGTGTATACATCATCCTTTTTTGCAAAAAATCGAAAATTTTTTTTTCACTCAATATTATACATTATTATACTCAAATGAAAGGGAATTTAAAGATCTATTTAGCAGTACATAAATCTCTGGGAAATTCTGAGATTTTGTATGGATTTTGCACTTAAAATGCATTAAAATTTCCATAATCGATCCTCCATAATCATAATTTTCTCAGGAACTAAGAGGAATTTCGCAGCGAAAAGTAGTTTTATTTGATGCCCTTAGTATTACCTTTCGTTTGAGTATAATATTGAGTGAAACAAAAATTTTCCATTTTTTGGCAAAAAAGACAGTGTATACATCATCCTTTTTTGCAAAAAATCGAAAAAATTTTTTTCACTCAATATTATACATTATTATTCTCAAATGAAAGGGAATTTTAAGATCTATTTAGCAGTTCATAAATCTCTGGGAAATTCTGAGATTTAGTATGGATTTTGCACTTAAAATGCATTAAAATTTCCATAATCGATCCTCCATAATCATAATTTTCTCAGGAACTAATAGGAATTTCGCAGCGAAAAGTAGTTTTATTTGATGCCCTTAGTATTACCTTTCGTTTGAGTATAATATTGAGTGAAACAAAAATTTTCCATTTTTTGGCAAAAAAGACAGTGTATACATCATCCTTTTTTGCAAAAAATCGAAAAAATTTTTTTCACTCAATATTATACATTATTATACTCAACTGAAAGGGAATTTAAATATCTATTTAGCAGTACATAAATCTCTGGGAAATTCTGAGATTTAGTATGGATTTTGCACTTAAAATGCATTAAAATTTCCATAATCGATCCTCCATAATCATCATTTTCTCAGGAACTAAGAGGAATTTCGCAGCGAAAAGTAGTTTTATTTGATGCCCTTAGTATTACCTTTCGTTTGAGTATAATATTGAGTGAAACAAAAATTTTCCATTGTTTGGCAAAAAAGACAGTGTATACATCATCCTTTTTTGCAAAAAATCGAAAAAATTTTTTTCACTCAATATTATACATTATTATACTCAAATGAAAGGGAATTTAAAGATCTATTTAGCAGTACACAAATCTCTGGAAAATTCTGAGATTTAGTGTGGATTTTGCACTTAAAATGCATTAAAATTTCCATAATCGATCCTCCAAAATCATAATTTTCTCAGGAACTAAGAGGAATTTCGCAGCGAAAAGTAGTTTTATTTGATGCCCTTAGTATTACCTTTCGTTTGAGTATAATTTTGAGTGAAACAAAAATTTTCCATTTTTTTGGCAAAAAAGACAGTGTATACTATACATCCTTTTTTGCAAAAAATCGAAAAAAATTTTTTCACTCAATATTATACATTATTATACTCAAATGAAAGGGAATTTAAAGATCTATTTAGCAGTACATAAATCTCTGGGAAATTCTGAGATTTAGTATGGATTTTGCACTTAAAATGCATTAAAATTTCCATAATCGATCCTCCATAATCATCATTTTCTCAGGAACTAAGAGGAATTTCGCAGCGAAAAGTAGTTTTATTTGATGCCCTTAGTATTACCTTTCGTTTGAGTATAATATTGAGTGAAACAAAAATTTTCCATTTTTTGGCAAAAAAGACAGTGTATACATCATCCCTTTTTGGCAAAAAATCGAAAAAAATTTTTTCACTCAATATTATACATTATTATACTCAAATGAAAGGGAATTTAAAGATCTATTTAGCAGTACATAAATCTCTGGGAAATTCTGAGATTTTGTATGGATTTTGCACTTAAAATGCATTAAAATTTCCATAATCGATCCTCCATAATCATCATTTTCTCAGGAACTAAGAGGAATTTCGCAGCGAAAAGTAGTTTTATTTGATGCCCTTAGTATTACCTTTCGTTTGAGTATAATATTGAGTGAAACAGAAATTTTCCATTTTTTGGCAAAAAAGACAGTGTATACATCATCCTTTTTTGCAAAAAATCGAAAAATTTTTTTTCACTCAATATTATACATTATTATACTCAAATGAAAGGGAATTTAAAGATCTATTTAGCAGTACATAAATCTCTGGGAAATTCTGAGATTTTGTATGGATTTTGCACTTAAAATGCATTAAAATTTCTATAATCGATCCTCCATAATCATCATTTTCTCAGGAACTAAGAGGAATTTCGCAGCGAAAAGTAGTTTTATTTGATGCCCTTAGTATTACCTTTCGTTTGAGTATAATATTGAGTGAAACAAAAATTTTCCATTTTTTGGCAAAAAAGACAGTGTATACATCATCCTTTTTTGCAAAAAATCGAAAAAATTTTTTTCACTCAATATTATACATTATTACTCTCAAATGAAAGGGAATTTTAAGATCTATTTAGCAGTTCATAAATCTCTGGGAAATTCTGAGATTTAGTATGGATTTTGAACTTAAAATGCATTAAAATTTCCATAATCGATCCTCCATAATCATAATTTTCTCAGGAACTAAGAGGAATTTCGCAGCGAAAAGTAGTTTTATTTGATGCCCTTAGTATTACCTTTCGTTTGAGTATAATATTGAGTGAAACAAAAATTTTCCATTTTTTGGCAAAAAAGACGTGTATACATCATCCTTTTTTGCAAAAAATCGAAAAAATTTTTTTCACTCAATATTATACATTATTATACTCAACTGAAAGGGAATTTAAATATCTATTTAGCAGTACATAAATCTCTGGGAAATTCTGAGATTTAGTATGGATTTTGCACTTAAAATGCATTAAAATTTCCATAATCGATCCTCCATAATCATCATTTTCTCAGGAACTAAGAGGAATTTCGCAGCGAAAAGTAGTTTTATTTGATGCCCTTAGTATTACCTTTCGTTTGAGTATAATATTGAGTGAAACAAAAATTTTCCATTTTTTGGCAAAAAAGACAGTGTATACATCATCCTTTTTTGCAAAAAATCGAAAAAATTTTTTTCACTCAATATTATACATTATTATACTCAAATGAAAGGGAATTTAAAGATATATTTAGCAGTACATAAATCTCTGGGAAATTCTGAGATTTAGTATGGATTTTGCACTTAAAATGCATTAAAATTTCCATAATCGATCCTCCATAATCATCATTTTCTCAGGAACTAAGAGGAATTTCGCAGCGAAAAGTAGTTTTATTTGATGCCCTTAGTATTACCTTTCGTTTGAGTATAATATTGAGTGAAACAAAAATTTTCCATTTTTTGGCAAAAAAGACAAAAAATCGAAAAAAATTTTTTCACTCAATATTATACATTATTATACTCAAATGAAAGGGAATTTAAGGATCTATTTAGCAGTACATAAATCTCTGGGAAATTCTGAGATTTAGTATGGATTTTGCACTTAAAATGCATTAAAATTTCCATAATCGATCCTCCATAATCATCATTTTCTCAGGAACTAAGAGGAATTTCGCAGCGAAAAGTAGTTTTATTTGATGCCCTTAGTATTACCTTTCGTTTGAGTATAATATTGAGTGAAACAAAAATTTTCCATTTTTTGGCAAAAAAGACAGTGTATACATCATCCTTTTTTGCAAAAAATCGAAAAAATTTTTTTCACTCAATATTATACATTATTATACTCAAATGAAAGGGAATTCAAAGATCTATTTAGCAGTACATAAATCTCTGGGAAATTCTGAGATTTAGTATGGATTTTCCACTTAAAATGCATTAAAATTTCCATAATCGATCCTCCATAATCATCATTTTCTCAGGAACTAAGAGGAATTTCGCAGCGAAAAGTAGTTTTATTTGATGCCCTTAGTATTACCTTTCGTTTGAGTATAATATTGAGTGAAACAAAAATTTTCCATTTTTTGGCAAAAAAGACAGTGTATACATCATCCTTTTTTGCAAAAAATCGAAAAAATTTTTTTCACTCAATATTATACATTATTATACTCAAATGAAAGGGAATTCAAAGATCTATTTAGCAGTACATAAATCTCTGGGAAATTCTGAGATTTAGTATGGATTTTCCACTTAAAATGCATTAAAATTTCCATAATCGATCCTCCATAATCATCATTTTCTCAGGAACTAAGAGGAATTTCGCAGCGAAAAGTAGTTTTATTTGATGCCCTTAGTATTACTTTCGTTTGAGTATAATATTGAGTGAAACAAAAATTTTCCATTTTTTGGCAAAAAAGACAGTGTATACATCATCCTTTTTTGCAAAAAATCGAAAAATTTTTTTTCACTCAATATTATACATTATTATACTCAAATGAAAGGGAATTTAAAGATCTATTTAGCAGTACATAAATCTCTGGGAAATTCTGAGATTTAGTATGGATTTTGCAATTAAAATGCATTAAAATTTCCATAATCGATCCTCCATAATCATCATTTTCTCAGGAACTAAGAGGAATTTCGCAGCGAAAAGTAGTTTTATTTGATGCCCTTAGTATTACCTTTCGTTTGAGTATAATATTGAGTGAAACAAAAATTTTCCATTTTTTGGCAAAAAAGACAGTGTATACATCATCCTTTTTTGCAAAAAATCGAACAATTTTTTTTCACTCAATATTATACATTATTATACTCAAATGAAAGGGAATTTAAAGATCTATTTAGCAGTACATAAATCTCTGGGAAATTCTGAGATTTAGTATGGATTTTGAACTTAAAATGCATTAAAATTTCCATAATCGATCCTCCATAATCATAATTTTCTCAGGAACTAAGAGGAATTTCGCAGCGAAAAGTAGTTTTATTTGATGCCCTTAGTATTACCTTTCGTTTGAGTATAATATTGAGTGAAACAAAAATTTTCCATTTTTTGGCAAAAAAGACGTGTATACATCATCCTTTTTTGCAAAAAATCGAAAAAATTTTTTCACTCAATATTATACATTATTATACTCAACTGAAAGGGAATTTAAATATCTATTTAGCAGTACATAAATCTCTGGGAAATTCTGAGATTTAGTATGGATTTTGCACTTAAAATGCATTAAAATTTCCATAATCGATCCTCCATAATCATCATTTTCTCAGGAACTAAGAGGAATTTCGCAGCGAAAAGTAGTTTTATTTGATGCCCTTAGTATTACCTTTCGTTTGAGTATAATATTGAGTGAAACAAAAATTTTCCATTTTTTGGCAAAAAAGACAGTGTATACATCATCCTTTTATGCAAAAAATCGAAAAAATTTTTTTCACTCAATATTATACATTATTATACTCAAATGAAAGGGAATTCAAAGATCTATTTAGCAGTACATAAATCTCTGGGAAATTCTGAGATTTAGTATGGATTTTCCACTTAAAATGCATTAAAATTTCCATAATCGATCCTCCATAATCATCATTTTCTCAGGAACTAAGAGGAATTTCGCAGCGAAAAGTAGTTTTATTTGATGCCCTTAGTATTACTTTCGTTTGAGTATAATATTGAGTGAAACAAAAATTTTCCATTTTTTGGCAAAAAAGACAGTGTATACATCATCCTTTTTTGCAAAAAATCGAAAAATTTTTTTTCACTC
The DNA here is from genome assembly GCA_949748255.1 of Eustalomyia histrio. NCBI lineage: Eukaryota > Metazoa > Arthropoda > Insecta > Diptera > Anthomyiidae > Eustalomyia > Eustalomyia histrio. The sequence goes on along the minus strand of OX456526.1, from coordinate 139,221,992 downwards.
AATATTATACATTATTATACTCAAATGAAAGGGAATTTAAAGATCTATTTAGCAGTACATAAATCTCTGGGAAATTCTGAGATTTAGTATGGATTTTCCACTTAAAATGCATTAAAATTTCCATAATCGATCCTCCATAATCATCATTTTCTCAGGAACTAAGAGGAATTTCGCAGCGAAAAGTAGTTTTATTTGATGCCCTTAGTATTACCTTTCGTTTGAGTATAATATTGAGTGAAACAAAAATTTTCCATTTTTTGGCAAAAAAGACAGTGTATACACCATCCTTTTTTGCAAAAAATCGAAAAAATTTTTTTCACTCAATATTATACATTATTATACTCAAATGAAAGGGAATTTAAAGATCTATTTAGCAGTACATAAATCTCTGGGAAATTCTGAGATTTAGTATGGATTTTGCAATTAAAATGCATTAAAATTTCCATAATCGATCCTCCATAATCATCATTTTCTCAGGAACTAAGAGGAATTTCGCAGCGAAAAGTAGTTTTATTTGATGCCCTTAGTATTACCTTTCGTTTGAGTATAATATTGAGTGAAACAAAAATTTTCCATTTTTTGGCAAAAAAGACAGTGTATACATCATCCTTTTTTGCAAAAAATCGAAAAATTTTTTTTCACTCAATATTATACATTATTATACTCAAATGAAAGGGAATTTAAAGATCTATTTAGCAGTACATAAATCTCTGGGAAATTCTGAGATTTAGTATGGATTTTGCACTTAAAATGCATTAAAATTTCCATAATCGATCCTCCATAATCATCATTTTCTCAGGAACTAAGAGGAATTTCGCAGCGAAAAGTAGTTTTATTTGATGCCCTTAGTATTACCTTTCGTTTGAGTATAATATTGAGTGAAACAAAAATTTTCCATTTTTTGGCAAAAAAGACAGTGTATACATCATCCTTTTTTGCAAAAAATCGAAAAAATTTTTTTCACTCAATATTATACATTATTATACTCAACTGAAAGGGAATTTAAATATCTATTTAGCAGTACATAAATCTCTGGGAAATTCTGAGATTTAGTATGGATTTTGCACTTAAAATGCATTAAAATTTCCATAATCGATCCTCCATAATCATCATTTTCTCAGGAACTAAGAGGAATTTCGCAGCGAAAAGTAGTTTTATTTGATGCCCTTAGTATTACCTTTCGTTTGAGTATAATATTGAGTGAAACAAAAATTTTCCATTTTTTGGCAAAAAAGACCGTGTATACATCATCCTTTTATGCAAAAAATCGAAAAAATTTTTTTCACTCAATATTATACATTATTATACTCAAATGAAAGGGAATTTAAAGATCTATTTAGCAGTACATAAATCTCTGGGAAATTCTGAGATTTAGTATGGATTTTCCACTTAAAATGCATTAAAATTTCCATAATCGATCCTCCATAATCATCATTTTCTCAGGAACTAAGAGGAATTTCGCAGCGAAAAGTAGTTTTATTTGATGCCCTTAGTATTACCTTTCGTTTGAGTATAATATTGAGTGAAACAAAAATTTTCCATTTTTTGGCAAAAAAGACAGTGTATACATCATCCTTTTTTGCAAAAAATCGAAAAAATTTTTTTCACTCAATATTATACATTATTATACTCAAATGAAAGGGAATTTAATGATCTATTTAGCAGTACATAAATCTCTGGGAAATTCTGAGATTTAGTATGGATTTTGCACTTAAAATGCATTAAAATTTCCATAATCGATCCTCCAAAATCATCATTTTCTCAGGAACTAAGAGGAATTTCGCAGCGAAAAATAGTTTTATTTGATGCCCTTAGTATTACCTTTCGTTTGAGTATAATATTGAGTGAAACAAAAATTTTCCATTTTTTGGCAAAAAAGACAGTGTATACATCATCCTTTTTTGAAAAAAATCGAAAAAATTTTTTTCACTCAATATTATACATTATTATACTCAAATGAAAGGGAATTTAAAGATCTATTTAGCAGTACATAAATCTCTGGGGAATTCTGAGATTTAGTATGGATTTTGCACTTAAAACGCATTAAAATTTCCATAATCGATCCTCCATAATCATCATTTTCTCAGGAACTAAGAGGAATTTCGCAGCGAAAAGTAGTTTTATTTGATGCCCTTAGTATTACCTTTCGTTTGAGTATAATATTGAGTGAAACAAAAATTTTCCATTTTTTGGCAAAAAAGACAGTGTATACATCATCCTTTTTTGCAAAAAATCGAACAATTTTTTTCCACTCAATATTATACATTATTATACTCAAATGAAAGGGAATTTAAAGATCTATTTAGCAGTACATAAATCTCTGGGAAATTCTGAGATTTAGTATGGATTTTGCACTTAAAATGCATTAAAATTTCCATAATCGATCCTCCATAATCATCATTTTCTCAGGAACTAAGAGGAATTTCGCAGCGAAAAGTAGTTTTATTTGATGCCCTTAGTATTACCTTTCGTTTGAGTATAATATTGAGTGAAACAAAAATTTTCTATTTTTTGGCAAAAAAGACAGTGTATACATCATCCTTTTTTGCAAAAAATCGAAAAAATTTTTTTCACTCAATATTATACATTATTATACTCAAATGAAAGGGAATTTAAAGATCTAAAATGCATTAAAATTTCCATAATCGATCCTCCATAATCATCATTTTCTCAGGAACTAAGAGGAATTTCGCAGCGAAAAGTAGTTTTATTTGATGCCCTTAGTATTACCTTTCGTTTGAGTATAATATTGAGTGAAACAAAAATTTTCCATTTTTTGGCAAAAAAGACAGTGTATATATACATCATCCTTTTTTGCAAAAAATCGAAAAAAATTTTTTCACTCAATATTATACATTATTATACTCAAATGAAAGGGAATTTAAAGATCTAATTAGCAGCACATAAATCTCTGGGAAATTCTGAGATTTAGTATGGATTTTGCACTTAAAATGCATTAAAATTTCCATAATCGATCCTCCATAATCATCATTTTCTCAGGAACTAAGAGGAATTTCGCAGCGAAAAGTAGTTTTATTTGATGCCCTTAGTGTAACCTTTCGTTTGAGTATAATATTGAGTGAAACAAAAATTTTCCATTTTTTGGCAAAAAAGACAGTGTATACATCATCCTTTTTTGCAAAAAATCGAAAAAATTTTTTTCACTCAATATTATACATTATTATACTCAAATGGAAGGGAATTTAAAGATCTATTTAGCAGTACATAAATCTCTGGGAAATTCTGAGATTTAGTATGGATTTTGCACTTAAAATGCATTAAAATTTCCATAATCGATCCTCCATAATCATCATTTTCTCAGGAACTAAGAGGAATTTCGCAGCGAAAAGTAGTTTTATTTGATGCCCTTAGTATTACCTTTCGTTTGAGTATAATATTGAGTGAAACAAAAATTTTCCATTTTTTGGCAAAAAAGACAGTGTATACATCATCCTTTTTTGCAAAAAATCGAAAAAAATTTGTTCACTCAATATTATACATTATTATACTCAAATGAAAGGGAATTTAAAGATATATTTAGCAATACATAAATCTCTGGGAAATTCTGAGATTTAGTATGGATTTTGCAATTAAAATGCATTAAAATTTCCATAATCGATCCTCCATAATCATCATTTTCTCAGGAACTAAGAGGAATTTCGCAGCGAAAAGTAGTTTTATTTGATGCCCTTAGTATTACCTTTCGTTTGAGTATAATATTGAGTGAAACAAAAATTTTCCATTTTTTGGCAAAAAAGACAGTGTATACATCATCCTTTTTTGCAAAAAATCGAAAAAATTTTTTTCACTCAATATTATACATTATTATACTCAAATGAAAGGGAATTTAATGATCTATTTAGCAGTACATAAATCTCTGGGAAATTCTGAGATTTAGTATGGATTTTGCACTTAAAATGCATTAAAATTTCCATAATCGATCCTCCAAAATCATCATTTTCTCAGGAACTAAGAGTAATTTCGCAGCGAAAAGTAGTTTTATTTGATGCCCTTAGTATTACCTTTCGTTTGAGTATAATATTGAGTGAAACAAAAATTTTCCATTTTTTGGCAAAAAAGACAGTGTATACATCATCCTTTTTTGCAAAAAATCGAAAAAATTTTTTTCACTCAATATTATACATTATTATACTCAAATGAAAGGGAATTTAAAGATCTATTTAGCAGTACATAAATCTCTGGGAAATTCTGAGATTTAGTATGGATTTTCCACTTAAAATGCATTAAAATTTCCAAAATCGATCCTCCATAATCATCATTTTCTCAGGAACTAAGAGGAATTTCGCAGCGAAAAGTAGTTTTATTTGATGCCCTTAGTATTACCTTTCGTTTGAGTATAATATTGAGTGAAACAAAAATTTTCCATTTTTTGGCAAAAAAGACAGTGTATACATCATCCTTTTTTGCAAAAAATCGAAAAAAATTTTTTCACTCAATATTATACATTATTATACTCAAATGAAAGGGAATTTAAAGATCTATTTAGCAGTACATAAATCTCTGGGAAATTCTGAGATTTAGTATGGATTTTGCACTTAAAATGCATTAAAATTTCCATAATCGATCCTCCATAATCATCATTTTCTCAGGAACTAAGAGGAATTTCGCAGCGAAAAGTAGTTTTATTTGATGCCCTTAGTATTACCTTTCGTTTGAGTATAATATTGAGTGAAACAAAAATTTTCCATTGTTTGGCAAAAAAGACAGTGTATACATCATCCTTTTTTGCAAAAAATCGAAAAAATTTTTTTCACTCAATATTATACATTATTATACTCAAATGAAAGGGAATTTAAAGATCTATTTAGCAGTACATAAATCTCTGGGAAATTCTGAGATTTAGTATGGATTTTGCACTTAAAAAGCATTAAAATTTCCATAATCGATCCTCCATAATCATCATTTTCTCAGGAACTAAGAGGAATTTCGCAGCGAAAAGTAGTTTTATTTGATGCCCTTAGTATTACCTTTCGTTTGAGTATAATATTGAGTGAAACAAAAATTTTCCATTTTTTGGCAAAAAAGACAGTGTATACATCATCCTTTTTTGCAAAAAATCGAAAAAATTTTTTTCACTCAATATTATACATTATTATACTCAAATGAAAGGGAATTTAAAGATCTATTTAGCAGTACATAAATCTCTGGGAAATTCTGAGATTAAGTATGGATTTTGCACTTAAAATGCATTAAAATTTCCATAATCGATCCTCCATAATCATCATTTTCTCAGGAACTAAGAGGAATTTCGCAGCGAAAAGTAGTTTTATTTGATGCCCTTAGTATTACCTTTCGTTTGAGTATAATATTGAGTGAAACAAAAATTTTCCATTTTTTGGCAAAAAAGACAGTGTATACATCATCCTTTTTTGCAAAAAATCGAAAAAAAATTTTTCACTCAATATTATACATTATTATACTCAAATGAAAGGGAATTTAAAGATCTATTTAGCAGTACATAAATCTCTGGGAAATTCTGAGATTTAGTATGGATTTTGCAATTAAAATGCATTAAAATTTCCATAATCGATCCACCATAATCATCATTTTCTCAGGAACTAAGAGGAATTTCGCAGCGAAAAGTAGTTTTATTTGATGCCCTTAGTATTACCTTTCGTTTGAGTATAATATTGAGTGAAACAAAAATTTTCCATTTTTTGGCAAAAAAGACAGTGTATACATCATCCTTTTTTGCAAAAAATCGAAAAAATTTTTTTCACTCAATATTATACATTATTATACTCAAATGAAAGGGAATTTAAAGATCTATTTAGCAGTACATAAATCTCTGGGAAATTCTGAGATTAAGTATGGATTTTGCACTTAAAATGCATTAAAATTTCCATAATCGATCCTCCATAATCATCATTTTCTCAGGAACTAAGAGGAATTTCGCAGCGAAAAGTAGTTTTATTTGATGCCCTTAGTATTACCTTTCGTTTGAGTATAATATTGAGTGAAACAAAAATTTTCCATTTTTTGGCAAAAAAGACAGTGTATACATCATCCTTTTTTGCAAAAAATCGAAAAAAAATTTTTCACTCAATATTATACATTATTATACTCAAATGAAAGGGAATTTAAAGATCTATTTAGCAGTACATAAATCTCTGGGAAATTCTGAGATTTAGTATGGATTTTGCAATTAAAATGCATTAAAATTTCCATAATCGATCCTCCATAATCATCATTTTCTCAGGAACTAAGAGGAATTTCGCAGCGAAAAGTAGTTTTATTTGATGCCCTTAGTATTACCTTTCGTTTGAGTATAATATTGAGTGAAACACAAATTTTCCATTTTTTGGCAAAAAAGACAGTGTATACATCATCCTTTTTTGCAAAAAATCGAAAAAATTTTTTTCACTCAATATTATACATTATTATACTCAAATGAAAGGGAATTTAAAGATCTATTTAGCAGTACATAAATCTCTGGGAAATTCCGAGATTTAGTATGGATTTTGCAATCAAAATGCATTAAAATTTCCATAATCGATCCTCCATAATCATCATTTTCTCAGGAACTAAGAGGAATTTCGCAGCGAAAAGTAGTTTTATTTGATGCCCTTAGTATTACCTTTCGTTTGAGTATAATATTGAGTGAAACAAAAATTTTCCATTTTTTGGCAAAAAAGACAGTTTATACATCATCCTTTTTTGCAAAAAATCGAAAAAAATTTTTTCACTCAATATTATACATTATTATACTCAAATGAAAGGGAATTTAAAGATCTATTTAGCAGTACATAAATCTCTGGGAAATTCTGAGATTTAGTATGGATTTTGCACTTAAAATGCATTAAAATTTCCATAATCGATCCTCCATAATCATCATTTTCTCAGGAACTAAGAGGAATTTCGCAGCGAAAAGTAGTTTTATTTGATGCCCTTAGTATTACCTTTCGTTTGAGTATAATATTGAGTGAAACAAAAATTTTCCATTTTTTGGCAAAAAAGACAGTGTATACATCATCCTTTTTTGCAAAAAATCGAAAAAAAATTGTTCACTCAATATTATACATTATTATACTCAAATGAAAGGGAATTTAAAGATCTATTTAGCGGTACATAAATCTCTGGGAAATTCTGAGATTTAGTATGGATTTTGCACTTAAAATGCATTAAAATTTCCATAATCGATCCTCCATAATCATCATTTTCTCAGGAACTAAGAGGAATTTCGCAGCGAAAAGTAGTTTTATTTGATGCCCTTAGTATTACCTTTCGTTTGAGTATAATATTGAGTGAAACAAAAATTTTCCATTTTTTGGCAAAAAAGACAGTGTATAATACATCATCCTTTTTTGCAAAAAATCGAAAAAATTTTTTTCACTCAATATTATACATTATTATACTCAAATGAAAGGGAATTTAAAGATCTATTTAGCAGTACATAAATCTCTGGGAAATTCTGAGATTTAGTATGGATTTTGCACTTAAAATGCATTAAAATTTCCATAATCGATCCTCCATAATCATCATTTTCTCAGGAACTAAGAGGAATTTCGCAGCGAAAAGTAGTTTTATTTGATGCCCTTAGTATTACCTTTCGTTTGAGTATAATATTGAGTGAAACAAAAATTTTCCATTTTTTGGCAAAAAAGACAGTGTATACATCATCCTTTTTTGCAAAAAATCGAAAAAAATTTTTTCACTCAATATTATACATTATTATACTCAAATGAAAGGGAATTTAAAGATCTAATTAGCAGTACATAAATCTCTGGGAAATTCTGAGATTTAGTATGGATTTTGCACTTAAAATGCATTAAATTTTCCATAATCGATCCTCCATAATCATCATTTTCTCAGGAACTAAGAGGAATTTCGCAGCGAAAAGTAGTTTTATTTGATGCCCTTAGTATTACCTTTCGTTTGAGTATAATATTGAGTGAAACAAAAATTTTTCATTTTTTGGCAAAAAAGACAGTGTATACATCATCCTTTTTTGCAAAAAATCGAAAAAATTTTTTCACTCAATATTATACATTATTATACTCAAATGAAAGGGAATTTAAAGATCTATTTAGCAGTACATAAATCTCTGGGAAATTCTGAGATTTAGTATGGATTTTGCACTTAAAATGCATTAAAATTTCCATAATCGATCCTCCATAATCATCATTTTCTCAGGAACTAAGAGGAATTTCACAGCGAAAAGTAGTTTTATTTGATGCCCTTAGTATTACCTTTCGTTTGAGTATAATATTGAGTGAAACAAAAATTTTCCATTTTTTTGGCAAAAAAGACAGTGTATACATCATCCTTTTTTGCAAAAAATCGAAAAAAAATTGTTCACTCAATATTATACATTATTATACTCAAATGAAAGGGAATTTAAAGATCTATTTAGCGGTACATAAATCTCTGGGAAATTCTGAGATTTAGTATGGATTTTGCACTTAAAATGCATTAAAATTTCCATAATCGATTTTTTTTCACTCAATATTATACATTATTATACTCAAATGAAAGGGAATTTAAAGATCTATTTAGCAGTACATAAATCTCTGGGAAATTCTGAGATTTAGTATGGATTTTGCACTTAAAATGCATTAAATTTTCCATAATCGATCCTCCATAATCATCATTTTCTCAGGAACTAAGAGGAATTTCGCAGCGAAAAGTAGTTTTATTTGATGCCCTTAGTATTACCTTTCGTTTGAGTATAATATTGAGTGAAACAAAAATTTTTCATTTTTTGCCAAAAAAGACAGTGTATACATCATCCTTTTTTGCAAAAAATCGAAAAAATTTTTTCACTCAATATTATACATTATTATACTCAAATGAAAGGGAATTTAAAGATCTATTTAGCGGTACATAAATCTCTGGGAAATTCTGAGATTTAGTATGGATTTTGCACTTAAAATGCATTAAAATTTCCATAATCGATCCTCCATAATCATCATTTTCTCAGGAACTAAGAGGAATTTCGCAGCGAAAAGTAGTTTTATTTGATGCCCTTAGTATTACCTTTCGTTTGAGTATAATATTGAGTGAAACAAAAATTTTCCATTTTTTGGCAAAAAAGACAGTGTATACATCATCCTTTTTTGCAAAAAATCGAAAAAATTTTTTTCACTCAATATTATACATTATTATACTCAAATTTAAGGGAATTTAAGGATCTATTTAGCAGTACATAAATCTCTGGGAAATTCTGAGATTTAGTATGGATTTTGCAAATAAAATGCATTAAAATTTCCATAATCGATCCTCCATAATCATCATTTCGCAGCGAAAAGTAGTTTTATTTGATGCCCTTAGTATTACCTTTCGTTTGAGTATAATATTGAGTGAAACAAAAATTTTCCATTTTTTGGCAAAAAAGACAGTGTATACATCATCCTTTTTTGCAAAAAATCGAAAAAATTTTTTTCACTCAATATTATACATTATTATACTCAAATGAAAGGGAATTTAAAGATCTATTTAGCAGTACATAAATCTCTGGGAAATTCTGAGATTTAGTATGGATTTTGCACTTAAAATGCATTAAAATTTCCATAATCGATCCTCCATAATCATCATTTTCTCAGAAACTAAGAGGAATTTCGCAGCGAAAAGTAGTTTTATTTGATGCCCTTAGTATTACCTTTCGTTTGAGTATAATATTGAGTGAAACAAAAATTTTCCATTTTTTGGCAAAAAAGACAGTGTATACATCATCCTTTTTTGCAAAAAATCGAAAAAATTTTTTTCACTCAATATTATACATTATTATACTCAAATGAAAGGGAATTTAAAGATCTATTTAGCAGTACATAAATCTCTGGGAAATTCTGAGATTTAGTATGGATTTTGCACTTAAAATGCATTAAAATTTCCATAATCGATCCTCCATAATCATCATTTTCTCAGGAACTAAGAGGAATTTCGCAGCGAAAAGTAGTTTTATTTGATGCCCTTAGTATTACCTTTCGTTTGAGTATAATATTGAGTGAAACACAAATTTTCCATTTTTTGGCAAAAAAGACAGTGTATACATCATCCTTTTTTGCAAAAAATCGAAAAAATTTTTTTCACTCAATATTATACATTATTATACTCAAATGAAAGGGAATTTAAAGATCTATTTAGCAGTACATAAATCTCTGGGAAATTCTGAGATTTAGTATGGATTTTGCACTTAAAATGCATTAAAATTTCCATAATCGATCCTCCATAATCATCATTTTCTCAGGAACTAAGAGGAATTTCGCAGCGAAAAGTAGTTTTATTTGATGCCCTTAGTATTACCTTTCGTTTGAGTATAATATTGAGTGAAACAAAAATTTTCCATTTTTTGGCAAAAAAGACAGTGTATACATCATCCTTTTTTGCAAAAAATCGAAAAAATTTTTTTCACTCAATATTATACATTATTATACTCAACTGAAAGGGAATTTAAAGATCTATTTAGCAGTACATAAATCTCTGGGAAATTCTGAGATTTAGTATGGATTTTGCACTTAAAATGCATTAAAATTTCCATAATCGATCCTCCATAATCATCATTTTCTCAGGAACTAAGAGGAATTTCGCAGCGAAAAGTAGTTTTATTTGATGCCCTTAGTATTACCTTTCGTTTGAGTATAATATTGAGTGAAACAAAAATTTTCCATTTTTTGGCAAAAAAGACAGTGTATACATCATCCTTTTTTGCAAAAAATCGAAAAAAATTTTTTCACTCAATATTATACATTATTATACTCAAAGGAAAGGGAATTTAAAGATCTATTTAGCAGTACATAAATCTCTGAGAAATTCTGAGATTTAGTATGGATTTTGCAATTAAAATGCATTAAAATTTCCATAATCGATCCTCCATAATCATCATTTTCTCAGGAACTAAGAGGAATTTCGCAGCGAAAAGTAGTTTTATTTGATGCCCTTAGTATTACCTTTCGTTTGAGTATAATATTGAGTGAAACAAAAATTTTCCATTTTTTGGCAAAAAAGACAGTGTATAATACATCATCCTTTTTTGCAAAAAATCGAAAAAATTTTTTTCACTCAATATTATACATTATTATACTCAAATGAAAGGGAATTTAAAGATCTATTTAGCAGTACATAAATCTCTGGGAAATTCTGAGATTTAGTATGGATTTTGCACTTAAAATGCATTAAAATTTCCATAATCGATCCTCCATAATCATCATTTTCTCAGGAACTAAGAGGAATTTCGCAGCGAAAGTAGTTTTATTTGATGCCCTTAGTATTACCTTTCGTTTGAGTATAATATTGAGTGAAACAAAAATTTTCCATTTCTTGGCAAAAAAGACAGTGTATACAACATCCTTTTTTGCAAAAAATCGAAAAAATTTTTTTCACTCAATATTATACATTATTATACTCAAATGAAAGGGAATTTAAAGATCTATTTAGCAGTACATAAATCTCTGGGAAATTCTGAGATTTAGTATGGATTTTGCACTTAAAATGCATTAAAATTTCCATAATCGATCCTCCATAATCATAATTTTCTCAGGAACTAAGAGGAATTTCGCAGCAAAAAGTAGTTTTATTTGATGCCCTTAATATTACCTTTCGTTTGAGTATAACATTGAGTGAAACAAAAATTTTCCATTTTTTGGCAAAAAAGACAGTGTATACATCATCCTTTTTTGCAAAAAATCGAAAAAATTTTTTTCACTCAATATTATACATTATTATACTCAAATGAAAGGGAATTTAAAGATCTATTTAGCAGTACATAAATCTCTGGGAAATTCTGAGATTTAGTATGGATTTTGCACTTAAAATGCATTAAAATTTCCATAATCGATCCTCCATAATCATCATTTTCTCAGGAACTAAGAGGAATTTCGCAGCGAAAAGTAGTTTTATTTGATGCCCTTAGTATTACCTTTCGTTTGAGTATAATATTGAGTGAAACAAAAATTTTCCATTTCTTGGCAAAAAAGACAGTGTATACATCATCCTTTTTTGCAAAAAATCGAAAAAATTTTTTTCACTCAATATTATACATTATTATACTCAAATGAAAGGGAATTTAAAGATCTATTTAGCAGTACATAAATCTCTGAGAAATTCTGAGATTTAGTATGGATTTTGCACTTAAAATGCATTAAAATTTCCATAATCGATCCTCCATAATCATCATTTTCTCAGGAACTAAGAGGAATTTCGCAGCGAAAAGTAGTTTTATTTGATGCCCTTAATATTACCTTTCGTTTGAGTATAATATTGAGTGAAACAAAAATTTTCCATTTTTTGGCAAAAAAGACAGTGTATACATCATCCTTTTTTGCAAAAAATCGAAAAAATTTTTTTCACTCAATATTATACATTATTATACTCAAATGAAAGGGAATTTAAAGATCTATTTAGCAGTATATAAATCTCTGGGAAATTCTGAGATTTAGTATGGATTTTGCACTTAAAATGCATTAAAATTTCCATAATCGATCCTCCATAATCATCATTTTCTCAGGAACTAAGAGGAATTTCGCAGCGAAAAGTAGTTTTATTTGATGCCCTTAGTATTACCTTTCGTTTGAGTATAATATTGAGTGAAACAAAAATTTTCCATTTTTTGGCAAAAAAGACAGTGTTATACATCATCCTTTTTTGCAAAAAATCGAAAAAAAAATTGTTCACTCAATATTATACATTATTATACTCAAATGAAAGGGAATTTAAAGATCTATTTAGCGGTACATAAATCTCTGGGAAATTCTGAGATTTAGTATGGATTTTGCACTTAAAATGCATTAAAATTTCCATAATCGATCCTCCATAATCATCATTTTCTCAGGAACTAAGAGGAATTTCGCAGCGAAAAGTAGTTTTATTTGATGCCCTTAGTATTACCTTTCGTTTGAGTATAATATTGAGTGAAACAAAAACTTTCCATTTTTTGGCAAAAAAGACATCATCCTTTTTTGCAAAAAATCGAAAAAAAAATTTTCACTCAATATTATACATTATTATACTCAAATGAAAGGGAATTTAAAGATCTATTTAGCAGTACATAAATCTCTGGGAAATTCTGAGATTTAGTATGGATTTTGCACTTAAAATGCATTAAAATTTCCATAATCGATCCTCCATAATCATCATTTTCTCAGGAACTAAGAGGAATTTCGCAGCGAAAAGTAGTTTTATTTGATGCCCTTAGTATTACCTTTCGTTTGAGTATAATATTGAGTGAAACAAAAATTTTCCATTTTTTGGCAAAAAAGACAGTGTATACATCATCCTTTTTTGCAAAAAATCGAAAAAATTTTTTTCACTCAATATTATACATTATTATACTCAAATTTAAGGGAATTTAAGGATCTATTTAGCAGTACATAAATCTCTGGGAAATTCTGAGATTTAGTATGGATTTTGCACTTAAAATGCATTAAAATTTCCATAATCGATCCTCCATAATCATCATTTTCTCAGGAACTAAGAGGAATTTCGCAGCGAAAAGTAGTTTTATTTGATGCCCTTAGTATTACCTTTCGTTTGAGTATAATATTGAGTGAAACAAAAATTTTCCATTTTTTGGCAAAAAAGACAGTGTATACATCATCCTTTTTTGCAAAAAATCGAAAAAATTTTTTTCACTCAATATTATACATTATTATACTCAAATGAAAGGGAATTTAAAGATCTATTTAGCAGTACATAAATCTCTGGGAAATTCTGAGATTTAGTATGGATTTTGCACTTAAAATGCATTAAAATTTCCATAATCGATCCTCCATAATCATCATTTTCTCAGGAACTAAGAGGAATTTCGCAGCGAAAAGTAGTTTTATTTGATGCCCTTAGTATTACCTTTCGTTTGAGTATAATATTGAGTGAAACAAAAATTTTCCATTTTTTGGCAAAAAAGACAGTGTATATACATCATCCTTTTTTGCAAAAAATCGAAAAAATTTTTTTCACTCAATATTATACATTATTATACTCAAATGAAAGGGAATTTAAAGATATATTTAGCAGTACATAAATCTCTGGGAAATTCTGAGATTTAGTATAGATTTTGCACTTAAAATGCATTAAAATTTCCATAATCGATCCTCCATAATCATCATTTTCTCAGGAACTGAGAGGAATTTCGCAGCGAAAAGTAGTTTTATTTGATGCCCTTAGTATTACCTTTCGTTTGAGTATAATATTGAGTGAAACAAAAATTTTCCATTTTTTGGCAAAAAAGACAGTGTATACATCATCCTTTTTTGCAAAAAATCGAAAAAATTTTTTTCACTCAATATTATACATTATTATACTCAAATGAAAGGGAATTTAAAGATATAATTAGCAGTACATAAATCTCTGGGAAATTCTGAGATTTAGTATGGATTTTGCACTTAAAATGCATTAAAATTTCCATAATCGATCCTCCATAATCATCATTTTCTCAGGAACTAAGAGGAATTTCGCAGCGAAAAGTAGTTTTATTTGATGCCCTTAGTATTACCTTTCGTTTGAGTATAATATTGAGTGAAACAAAAATTTTCCATTTTTTGGCAAAAAAGACAGTGTATACATCATCCTTTTTTGCAAAAAATCGAAAAAATTTTTTTCACTCAATATTATACATTATTATACTCAAATGAAAGGGAATTTAAAGATATATTTAGCAGTACATAAATCTCTGGGAAATTCTGAGATTTAGTATGGATTTTGCACTTAAAATGCATTAAAATTTCCATAATCGATCCTCCATAATCATCATTTTCTCAGGAACTAAGAGGAATTTCGCAGCGAAAAGTAGTTTTATTTGATGCCCTTAGTATTACCTTTCGTTTGAGTATAATATTGAGTGAAACAAAAATTTTCCATTTTTTGGCAAAAAAGACAGTGTATACATCATCCTTTTTTGCAAAAAATCGAAAAAATTTTTTTCACTCAATATTATACATTATTATACTCAAATGAAAGGGAATTTAAAGATCTATTTAGCAGTACATAAATCTCTGGGAAATTCTGAGATTTAGTATGGATTTTGCACTTAAAATGCATTAAAATTTCCATAATCGATCCTCCATAATCATCATTTTCTCAGGAACTGAGAGGAATTTCGCAGCGAAAAGTAGTTTTATTTGATGCCCTTAGTATTACCTTTCGTTTGAGTATAATATTGAGTGAAACAAAAATTTTCCATTTTTTGGCAAAAAAGACAGTGTATACATCATCCTTTTTTGCAAAAAATCGAAAAAATTTTTTTCACTCAATATTATACATTATTATACTCAAATGAAAGGGAATTTAAAGATATATTTAGCAGTACATAAATCTCTGGGAAATTCTGAGATTTAGTATGGATTTTGCACTTAAAATGCATTAAAATTTCCATAATCGATCCTCCATAATCATCATTTTCTCAGGAACTAAGAGGAATTTCGCAGCGAAAAGTAGTTTTATTTGATGCCCTTAGTATTACCTTTCGTTTGAGTATAATATTGAGTGAAACAAAAATTTTCCATTTTTTGGCAAAAAAGACAGTGTATACATCATCCTTTTTTGCAAAAAATCGAAAAAATTTTTTTCACTCAATATTATACATTATTATACTCAAATGAAAGGGAATTTAAAGATATATTTAGCAGTACATAAATCTCTGGGAAATTCTGAGATTTAGTATAGATTTTGCACTTAAAATGCATTAAAATTTCCATAATCGATCCTCCATAATCATCATTTTCTCAGGAACTGAGAGGAATTTCGCAGCGAAAAGTAGTTTTATTTGATGCCCTTAGTATTACCTTTCGTTTGAGTATAATATTGAGTGAAACAAAAATTTTCCATTTTTTGGCAAAAAAGACAGTGTATACATCATCCTTTTTTGCAAAAAATAAATAAATAAACATAAATCTCTGGGAAATTCTGAGATTTAGTATGGATTTTGCACTTAAAATGCATTAAAATTTCCATAATCGATCCTCCATAATCATCATTTTCTCAGGAACTAAGAGGAATTTCGCTGCGAAAAGTAGTTTTATTTGATGCCCTTAGTATTACCTTTCGTTTGTGAGTGAAACAAAAATTTTCCATTTTTTGGCAAAAAAGACAGTGTATACATCATCCCTTTTTGCAAAAAATCGAAAAAAAATTTTTCACTCAATATTATACATTATTATACTCAAATGGAAGGGAATTTAAAGATCTATTTAGCAGTACATAAATCTCTGGGAAATTCTGAGATTTAGTATGGATTTTGCACTTAAAATGCATTAAAATTTCCATAATCGATCCTCCATAATCATCATTTTCTCAGGAACTAAGAGGAATTTCGCAGCGAAAAGTAGTTTTATTTGATGCCCTTAGTATTACCTTTCGTTTGAGTATAATATTGAGTGAAACAAAAATTTTCCATTTTTTGGCAAAAAAGACAGTGTATACATCATCCTTTTTTGCAAAAAATCGAAAAAATTTTTTTCACTCAATATTATACATTATTATACTCAAATGAAAGGGAATTTAAAGATCTATTTAGCAGTACATAAATCTCTGGGAAATTCTGAGATTTAGTATGGATTTTGCACTTAAAATGCATTAAAATTTCCATAATCGATCCTCCATAATCATCATTTTCTCAGGAACTAAGAGGAATTTCGCAGCGAAAAGTAGTTTTATTTGATGCCCTTAGTATTACCTTTCGTTTGAGTATAATATTGAGTGAAACAAAAATTTTCCATTTTTTTGGCAAACAAGACAGTGTATACATCATCCTTTTTTGCAAAAAATCGAAAATTTTTTTTCACTCAATATTATACATTATTATACTCAAATGAAAGGGAATTTAAAGATCTATTTAGCAGTACATAAATCTCTGGGAAATTCTGAGATTTAGTATGGATTTTGCACTTAAAATGCATTAAAATTTCCATAATCGATCCTCCATAATCATCATTTTCTCAGGAACTAAGAGGAATTTCGCAGCGAAAAGTAGTTTTATTTGATGCCCTTAGTATTACCTTTCGTTTGAGTATAATATTGAGTGAAACAAAAATTTCATCCTTTTTTGCAAAAAATCGAAAAAATTTTTTTCACTCAATATTATACATTATTATACTCAAATGAAAGGGAATTTAAAGATCTATTTAGCAGTACATAAATCTCTGGGAAATTCTGAGATTTAGTATGGATTTTGCACTTAAAATGCATTAAAATTTCCATAATCGATCCTCCATAATCATCATTTTCTCAGGAACTAAGAGGAATTTCGCAGCGAAAAGTAGTTTTATTTGATGCCCTTAGTATTACCTTTCGTTTGAGTATAATATTGAGTGAAACAAAAATTTTCCATTTTTTGGCAAAAAAAGACAGTGTATACATCATCCTTTTTTGCAAAAAATCGAAAAAATTTTTTTCACTCAATATTATACATTATTATACTCAAATGAAAGGGAATTTAAAGATCTATTTAGCAGTACATAAATCTCTGGGAAATTCTGAGATTTAGTATGGATTTTGCACTTAAAATGCATTAAAATTTCCATAATCGATCCTCCATAATCATCATTTTCTCAGGAACTAAGAGGAATTTCGCAGCGAAAAGTAGTTTTATTTGATGCCCTTAGTATTACCTTTCGTTTGAGTATAATATTGAGTGAAACAAAAATTTTCCATTTTTTGGCAAAAAAGACAGTGTATACACATCCTTTTTTGCAAAAAATCGAAAAAATTTTTTTCACTCAATATTATACATTATTATACTCAAATGAAAGGGAATTTAAAGATCTATTTAGCAGTACATAAATCTCTGGGAAATTCTGAAATTTAGTATGGATTTTGCACTTAAAATGCATTAAAATTTCCATAATCGATCCTCCATAATCATCGTTTTCTCAGGAACTAAGAGGAATTTCGCAGCGAAAAGTAGTTTTATTTGATGCCCTTAGTATTACCTTTCGTTTGAGTATAATATTGAGTGAAACAAAAATTTTTCATTTTTTGGCAAAAAAGACAGTGTATACATCATCCTTTTTTGCAAAAAATCTAAAAAATTTTTTTCACTCAATATTATACATTATTATACTCAAATGAAAGGGAATTTAAAGATCTATTTAGCAGTACATAAATCTCTGGGAAATTCTGAGATTTAGTATGGATTTTGCACTTAAAATGCATTAAAATTTCCATAATCGATCCTCCATAATCATCATTTTCTCAGGAACTAAGAGGAATTTCGCAGCGAAAAGTAGTTTTATTTGATGCCCTTAGTATTACCTTTCGTTTGAGTATAATATTGAGTGAAACAAAAATTTTCCATTTTTTGGCAAAAAAGACAGTGTATACATCATCCTTTTTTGCAAAAAATCGAAAAAATTTTTTTCACTCAATATTATACATTATTATACTCAAATGAAAGGGAATTTAAAGATCTATTTAGCAGTACATAAATCTCTGGGAAATTCTGAGATTTAGTATGGATTTTGCACTTAAAATGCATTAAAATTTCCATAATCGATCCTCCATAATCATCATTTTCTCAGGAACTAAGAGGAATTTCGCAGCGAAAAGTAGTTTTATTTGATGCCCTTAGTATTACCTTTCGTTTGAGTATAATATTGAGTGAAACAAAAATTTTCCACTTTTTGGCAAAAAAGACAATGTATACATCATCCTTTTTTGCAAAAAATCGAAAAAATTTTTTTCACTCAATATTATACATTATTATACTCAACTGAAAGGGAATTTAAATATCTATTTAGCAGTACATAAATCTCTGGGAAATTCTGAGATTTAGTATGGATTTTGCACTTAAAATGCATTAAAATTTCCATAATCGATCCTCCATAATCATCATTTTCTCAGGAACTAAGAGGAATTTCGCAGCGAAAAGTAGTTTTATTTGATGCCCTTAGTATTACCTTTCGTTTGAGTATAATATTGAGTGAAACAAAAATTTTCCATTTTTTGGCAAAAAAGACAGTGTATACATCATCCTTTTTTGCAAAAAATCGAAAAAAAATTTTTCACTCAATATTATACATTATTATACTCAAATGAAAGGGAATTTAAAGATCTATTTAGCAGTACATAAATCTCTGGGAAATTCTGAGATTTAGTATGGATTTTGCACTTAAAATGCATTAAAATTTCCATAATCGATCCTCCATAATCATCATTTTCTCAGGAACTAAGAGGAATTTCGCAGCGAAAAGTAGTTTTATTTGATGCCCTTAGTATTACCTTTCGTTTGAGTATAATATTGAGTGAAACAAAAATTTTCCATTTTTTGGCAAAAAAGACAGTGTATACATCATCCTTTTTTGCAAAAAATCGAAAAAATTTTTTTCACTCAATATTATACATTATTATACTCAAATGAAAGGGAATTTAAAGATCTATTTAGCAGTACATAAATCTCTGGGAAATTCTGAGATTTAGTATGGATTTTGCACTTAAAATGCATTAAAATTTCCATAATCGATCCTCCATAATCATCATTTTCTCAGGAACTAAGAGGAATTTCGCAGCGAAAAGTAGTTTTATTTGATGCCCTTAGTATTACCTTTCGTTTGAGTATAATATTAAGTGAAACAAAAATTTTCCACTTTTTGGCAAAAAAGACAGTGTATACATCATCCTTTTTTGCAAAAAATCGAAAAAAAAATTTTCACTCAATATTATACATTATTATACTCAACTGAAAGGGAATTTAAATATCTATTTAGCAGTACATAAATCTCTGGGAAATTCTGAGATTTAGTATGGATTTTGCACTTAAAATGCATTAAAATTTCCATAATCGATCCTCCATAATCATCATTTTCTCAGGAACTAAGAGGAATTTCGCAGCGAAAAGTAGTTTTATTTGATGCCCTTAGTATTACCTTTCGTTTGAGTATAATATTGAGTGAAACAAAAATTTTCCATTTTTTGGCACAGCACATGTTGCGGGGACGGGTTTTCGTTCCACAAGTTACTATGAAGACATTTTGATACTTTGGGGACTGTCCTTAAACTTTTCGTTATTCTACTGTTTACACTGAAGACATTTTACTGGATACAGCGCATTTTATAGGGACTTTCTTGGCTGTATATACAGATGTCTTCAAAGTATATGTAATGCATATATATATATATATATATATATATATATATATATATATATATATATTCATTGCGCATACTTTGAAGACATCTGTATATACAGCCAAAAAAGTCCCTATAATATGCGCTGAATCCAGTAAAATGTCTTCAGTGTAAACAGTAGAAAAACAAAAAGTTTAAGGACAGTCCCCAAAGTAACAAAATGTCTTCATAGTAACTTGTGGAACGAAAAACCGTCCCCGCAGCATGTGCTGTGCACATATATATATATATATATATATAATGTCTTCAGTATATATAGTAGATTAATCTAATGTTTGAGGTCAGTCTCCAAAGAATCAAAATGTCTTCATAGTAACCTGTGAAACGAAAAACCGTCCCCGCAACATGCACTGTGCACATATATACATATATACATATATATACATATATATACATATATATAAATATATATAAATATACATATATAAAAATTTTTTTCACTCAATATTATACATTATTCTACTCAAATGCAAGGGAATTTAAAGAGCTATTTAGTAGTATATAAATATATATATATTTATATATTTGTATATGTGCACAGCGCATGTTGCGGGGACGGATTTTCGTTCCACAAGTTACTATAAAGACATTTTGTTATTTTGGGGACTGTCCTTAAACTTTTCGTTATTCCACTGTTTACACTGAAAACATTTTACTGGATACAGCGCATATTAAAGGGACTTTTTTGGCTGTATGTACAGATGTCTTCAAAGTATATGTAATGCACATATATGTATATATATATATATATATATATATATATATATATATATATATATATATATATATATATATATATATATATATATATATATATATATATATATATATATATATATATATATATACATATATGTATATATATGTGCACAGCACATGTTGTGGGGACGGGTTTTCGTTCCATATGTGTGCACAGCGCATGTTGCGGGGACGGTTTTTCGTTCCATAAGTTACTATGAAGACATTTTGTTTCTTTGGGGACTGTCTTCAAACTTTTATTTATTCTACTGTATACACTAAAGACATTTTACTGGACACAGAGCATTTTATAGGGACTTTTTTGGCTGTATATACAGATGTCTTCAAAGTATGCGCAATGCATACATATATATATATATATATATATATATATATATATTACCTTTCGTTTGAGTATAATATTGAGTGAAACAAAAATTTTCCATTTTTGGCAAAAAAGACAGTGTAATAATATTGAGTGAAAAATTTTTTTTCACTCAATATTATACATTATTATACTCAAATGAAAGGGAATTCAAAGAGCTATTTAGCAGTTCATAAATCTCTGGGAAATTTTGAAATTTATTATGGATTTTGCATTGAAATTCATTAAAATTTCCATAATCGATCCTCCATAATCATCATTTTCTCAGGAACTAAGAGTAATTTCGCAGCGAAAAGTAGTTTTATTTGATGGCCTTAGTATTACCTTTCGTTTGAGTATAATATTGAGTGAAACAAAAATTTTCCATTTTTTGGCAAAAAAGACAGTGTATACATCATCCTTTTTTGCAAAAAACCGAAAATTTTTTTTTCACTTAATATTATACATTATTATACTCAAATGAAAGGGAATTCAAAGAGCTATTTAGCAGTACATAAATCTCTGGGAAATTTTGAGATTTAATATGGATTTTGCATTGAAATTCATTAAAATTTCCATAATCGATCCTCCATAATTATCATTTTCTCAGGAACTTATAGGAATACAGCAGCGAAAAGTAGTTTTATTTGATGCCCTTAGTATTACCTTTCGTTTGAGTATAATATTGAGTGAAACAAAAATTTTCCATTTTTTGGCAAAAAAGACAGTGTATACATCATCGTTTTTTGCAAAAAATCGAAAAAATTTTTTTCACTCAATATTATACATTATTATACTCAAATGAAAGGGAATTTAAGGATCTATTTAGCAGTACATAAATCTCTGGGAAATTCTGAGATTTAGTATGGATTTTGCACTTAAAATGCATTAAAATTTCCATAATCGATCCTCCATAATCATCATTTTCTCAGGAACTAAGAGGAATTTCGCAGCGAAAAGTAGTTTTATTTGATGCCCTTAGTATTACCTTTCGTTTGAGTATAATATTGAGTGAAACAAAAATTTTCCATTTTTTGGCAAAAAAGACAGTGTATACATCATCCTTTTTTGCAAAAAATCGAAAAAATTTTTTTCACTCAATATTATACATTGTTATACTTAAATGAAAGGGAATTTAAAGATCTATTTAGCAGTACATAAATCTCTGGGAAATTCTGAGATTTAGTATGGATTTTGCACCTAAAATGCATTAAAATTTCCATAATCGATCCTCCATAATCATCATTTTCTCAGGAACTAAGAGGAATTTCGCAGCGAAAAGTAGTTTTATTTGATGCCCTTAGTATTACCTTTCGTTTGAGTATAATATTGAGTGAAACAAAAATTTTCCATTTTTTGGCAAAAAAGACAGTGTATACATCATCCTTTTTTGCAAAAAATCGAAAAAAAATTTTTCACTCAATATTATACATTATTATACTCAAATGAAAGGGAATTTAAAGATCTATTTAGCGGTACATAAATCTCTGGGAAATTCTGAGATTTATTATGGATTTTGCACTTAAAATGCATTAAAATTTCCATAATCGATCCTCCATAATCATCATTTTCTCAGGAACTAAGAGGAATTTCGCAGCGAAAAGTAGTTTTATTTGATGCCCTTAGTATTACCTTTCGTTTGAGTATAATATTGAGCGAAACAAAAATTTTCCATTTTTTGGCAAAAAAGACAGTGTATACATCATCCTTTTTTGCAAAAAATCGAAAAAATTTTTTTCACTCAATATTATACATTGTTATACTCAAATGAAAGGGAATTTAAAGATCTATTTAGCAGTACATAAATCTCTGGGAAATTCTGAGATTTAGTATGGATTTTGCACCTAAAATGCATTAAAATTTCCATAATCGATCCTCCATAATCATCATTTTCTCAGGAACTAAGAGGAATTTCGCAGCGAAAAGTAGTTTTATTTGATGCCCTTAGTATTACCTTTCGTTTGAGTATAATATTGAGTGAAACAAAAATTTTCCATTTTTTGGCAAAAAAGACAGTGTATACATCATCCTTTTTTGCAAAAAATCGAAAAAATTTTTTTCACTCAATATTATACATTATTATACTCAAATGAAAGGGAATTTAAGGATCTATTTAGCAGTACATAAATCTCTGGGAAATTCTGAGATTTAGTATGGATTTTGTAATTAAAATGCATTAAAATTTCCATAATCGATCCTCCATAACCATCATTTTCTCAGGAACTAAGAGGAATTTCGCAGCGAAAAGTAGTTTTATTTGATGCCCTTAGTATTACCTTTCGTTTGAGTATAATATTGAGTGAAACAAAAATTTTCCATTTTTTGGCAAAAAAGACAGTGTATACATCATCCTTTTTTGCAAAAAATCGAAAAAAATTTTTTCACTCAATATTATACATTATTATACTCAAATGAAAGGGAATTTAAAGATCTATTTAGCAGTACATAAATCTCTGGGAAATTCTAAGATTTAGTATGGATTTTGCAATTAAAATGCATTAAAATTTCCATAATCGATCCTCCATAATCATCATTTTCTCAGGAACTAAGAGGAATTTCGCAGCGAAAAGTAGTTTTATTTGATGCCCTTAGTATTACCTTTCGTTTGAGTATAATATTGAGTGAAACAAAAATTTTCCATTTTTTGGCAAAAAAGACAGTGTATACATCATCCTTTTTTGCAAAAAATCGAAAAAATTTTTTTCACTCAATATTATACATTATTATACTCAAATGAAAGGGAATTTAAAGATCTATTTAGCGGTACATAAATCTCTGGGAAATTCTGAGATTTAGTATGGATTTTGCACTTAAAATGCATTAAAATTTCCATAATCGATCCTCCATAATCATCATTTTCTCAGGAACTAAGAGGAATTTCGCAGCGAAAAGTAGTTTTATTTGATGCCCTTAGTATTACCTTTCGTTTGAGTATAATATTGAGTGAAACAAAAATTTCATCCATTTTTGCAAAAAATCGAAAAAATTTTTTTCACTCAATATTATACATTATTATACTCAAATGAAAGGGAATTTAAAGATCTATTTAGCAGTACATAAATCTCTGGGAAATTCTGAGATTTAGTATGGATTTTGCACTTAAAATGCATTAAAATTTCCATAATCGATCCTCCATAATCATCATTTTCTCAGGAACTAAGAGGAATTTCGCAGCGAAAAGTAGTTTTATTTGATGCCCTTAGTATTACCTTTCGTTTGAGTATAATATTGAGTGAAACAAAAATTTTCCATTTTTTGGCAAAAAAAGACAGTGTATACATCATCCTTTTTTGCAAAAAATCGAAAAAATTTTTTTCACTCAATATTATACATTATTATACTCAAATGAAAGGGAATTTAAAGATCTATTTAGCAGTACATAAATCTCTGGGAAATTCTGAGATTTAGTATGGATTTTGCACTTAAAATGCATTAAAATTTCCATAATCGATCCTCCATAATCATCATTTTCTCAGGAACTAAGAGGAATTTCGCAGCGAAAAGTAGTTTTATTTGATGCCCTTAGTATTACCTTTCGTTTGAGTATAATATTGAGTGAAACAAAAATTTTCCATTTTTTGGCAAAAAAGACAGTGTATACACATCCTTTTTTGCAAAAAATCGAAAAAATTTTTTTCACTCAATATTATACATTATTATACTCAAATGAAAGGGAATTTAAAGATCTATTTAGCAGTACATAAATCTCTGGGAAATTCTGAAATTTAGTATGGATTTTGCACTTAAAATGCATTAAAATTTCCATAATCGATCCTCCATAATCATCATTTTCTCAGGAACTAAGAGGAATTTCGCAGCGAAAAGTAGTTTTATTTGATGCCCTTAGTATTACCTTTCGTTTGAGTATAATATTGAGTGAAACAAAAATTTTTCATTTTTTGGCAAAAAAGACAGTGTATACATCATCCTTTTTTGCAAAAAATCTAAAAAATTTTTTTCACTCAATATTATACATTATTATACTCAAATGAAAGGGAATTTAAAGATCTATTTAGCAGTACATAAATCTCTGGGAAATTCTGAGATTTAGTATGGAGTTTGCACTTAAAATGCATTAAAATTTCCATAATCGATCCTCCATAATCATCATTTTCTCAGGAACTAAGAGGAATTTCGCAGCGAAAAGTAGTTTTATTTGATGCCCTTAGTATTACCTTTCGTTTGAGTATAATATTGAGTGAAACAAAAATTTTCCATTTTTTGGCAAAAAAGACAGTGTATACATCATCCTTTTTTGCAAAAAATCGAAAAAATTTTTTTCACTCAATATTATACATTATTATACTCAAATGAAAGGGAATTTAAAGATCTATTTAGCAGTACATAAATCTCTGGGAAATTCTGAGATTTAGTATGGATTTTGCACTTAAAATGCATTAAAATTTCCATAATCGATCCTCCATAATCATCATTTTCTCAGGAACTAAGAGGAATTTCGCAGCGAAAAGTAGTTTTATTTTATGCCCTTAGTATTACCTTTCGTTTGAGTATAATATTGAGTGAAACAAAAATTTTCCACTTTTTGGCAAAAAAGACAATGTATACATCATCCTTTTTTGCAAAAAATCGAAAAAATTTTTTTCACTCAATATTATACATTATTATACTCAACTGAAAGGGAATTTAAATATCTATTTAGCAGTACATAAATCTCTGGGAAATTCTGAGATTTAGTATGGATTTTGCACTTAAAATGCATTAAAATTTCCATAATCGATCCTCCATAATCATCATTTTCTCAGGAACTAAGAGGAATTTCGCAGCGAAAAGTAGTTTTATTTGATGCCCTTAGTATTACCTTTCGTTTGAGTATAATATTGAGTGAAACAAAAATTTTCCATTTTTTGGCAAAAAAGACAGTGTATACATCATCCTTTTTTGCAAAAAATCGAAAAAATTTTTTTCACTCAATATTATACATTATTATACTCAAATGAAAGGGAATTTAAAGATCTATTTAGCAGTACATAAATCTCTGGGAAATTCTGAGATTTAGTATGGATTTTGCACTTAAAATGCATTAAAATTTCCATAATCGATCCTCCATAATCATCATTTTCTCAGGAACTAAGAGGAATTTCGCAGCGAAAAGTAGTTTTATTTGATGCCCTTAGTATTACCTTTTCGTTTGAGTATAATATTGAGTGAAACAAAAATTTTCCATTTTTTGGCAAAAAAGACAGTGTATACATCATCCTTTTTTGCAAAAAATCGAAAAAATTTTTTTCACTCAATATTATACATTATTATACTCAAATGAAAGGGAATTTAAAGATCTATTTAGCAGTACATAAATCTCTGGGAAATTCTGAGATTTAGTATGGATTTTGCACTTAAAATGCATTAAAATTTCCATAATCGATCCTCCATAATCATCATTTTCTCAGGAACTAAGAGGAATTTCGCAGCGAAAAGTAGTTTTATTTGATGCCCTTAGTATTACCTTTCGTTTGAGTATAATATTGAGTGAAACAAAAATTTTCCATTTTTTGGCACAGCACATGTTGCGGGGACGGGTTTTCGTTCCACAAGTTACTATGAAGACATTTTGATACTTTGGGGACTGTCCTTAAACTTTTCGTTATTCTACTGTTTACACTGAAGACATTTTACTGGATACAGCGCATTTTATAGGGACTTTCTTGGCTGTATATACAGATGTCTTCAAAGTATATGTAATGCATATATATATATATATATATATATATATATATTCATTGCGCATACTTTGAAGACATCTGTATATACAGCCAAAAAAGTCCCTATAATATGCGCTGAATCCAGTAAAATGTCTTCAGTGTAAACAGTAGAAAAACAAAAAGTTTAAGGACAGTCCCCAAAGTAACAAAATGTCTTCATAGTAACTTGTGGAACGAAAAACCGTCCCCGCAGCATGTGCTGTGCACATATATATATATATATATATATATATATATAATGTCTTCAGTATATATAGTAGATTAATCTAATGTTTGAGGTCAGTCTCCAAAGAATCAAAATGTCTTCATAGTAACCTGTGAAACGAAAAACCGTCCCCGCAACATGCACTGTGCACATATATACATATATACATATATATACATATATATACATATATATAAATATATATAAATATACATATATAAAAATTTTTTTCACTCAATATTATACATTATTCTACTCAAATGCAAGGGAATTTAAAGAGCTATTTAGTAGTATATAAATATATATATATTTATATATTTGTATATGTGCACAGCGCATGTTGCGGGGACGGTTTTTCGTTTCACAGGTTACTATGAAGACATTTTGATTCTTTGGAGACTGACCTTAAACTTTACATTAATCTACTATATATACTGAAAACATTTTACTGGATATACAGATGTCTTCAAAGTATGCATAATGAATATATATATATATATATATATATATATATATATATATAAATATATGTATTTAAAAAAGACAGTGTATACATCATCCTGTTTTGCATAGCGCAACATGCGCTATGCACATATATATATATATATATATATATATATATATATATATATATGTGCATTGCCCATACTTTGAAGACATCTGTATATACAGCCAAAAAAGTCCCTATAAAATGCGCTGTGTCCAGTAAAATGTCTTCAGAGTAAACACTAGAATAATGAAAAGTTTAAGGACAGTCCCCAAAGTAACAAAATGTCTTCATAGTAACTTGTGGAACGAAAACCCGTCCCCGCAATATGTGCTGTGCACATATATATATATATACATATATATATATATATATATATACATATATATATATATGTACTCGGCGCATGTTGCGGGGACGGATTTTCGTTCCACAAGTTACTATAAAGACATTTTGTTATTTTGGGGACTGTCCTTAAACTTTTCGTTATTCCACTGTTTACACTGAAGACATTTTACTGGATACAGCGCATATTAAAGGGACTTTTTTGGCTGTATGTACAGATGTCTTCAAAGTATATGTAATGCACATATATGTATATATATATATATATATATATATATATATTCATTTCGCATTCTTCGAAGACATCTGTATATACAGCTAAAAACGTCCCTATAATATGCTCTGTATCCAGTAAAATGTCTTCAGTTTATACAGTGGATAAATGAGAAGTTTGAGGACGGTCCTCAAAGTAACAAAATGTCTTCGTAGTAACTTGAGGAACGAAAAACCGTCCCCGCAACATGAGCTGTGCACATATATATATATATATATATATATATATATATATATATATATATATATATATATATATATATATATATATATATATATATATATATATATATACATATATGTATATATATGTGCACAGCACATGTTGTGGGGACGGGTTTTCGTTCCATATGTGTGCACAGCGCATGTTGCGGGGACGGTTTTTCGTTCCATAAGTTACTATGAAGACATTTTGTTTCTTTGGGGACTGTCTTCAAACTTTTATTTATTCTACTGTATACACTAAAGACATTTTACTGGACACAGAGCATTTTATAGGGACTTTTTTGGCTGTATATACAGATGTCTTCAAAGTATGCGCAATGCATACATATATATATATATATATATATATATATATATATTACCTTTCGTTTGAGTATAATATTGAGTGAAACAAAAATTTTCCATTTTTGGCAAAAAAGACAGTGTAATAATATTGAGTGAACAATTTTTTTTCACTCAATATTATACATTATTATACTCAAATGAAAGGGAATTCAAAGAGCTATTTAGCAGTTCATAAATCTCTGGGAAATTTTGAAATTTATTATGGATTTTGCATTGAAATTCATTAAAATTTCCAAAATCGATCCTCCATAATCATCATTTTCTCAGGAACTAAGAGTAATTTCGCAGCGAAAAGTAGTTTTATTTGATGGCCTTAGTATTACCTTTCGTTTGAGTATAATATTGAGTGAAACAAAAATTTTCCATTTTTTGGCAAAAAAGACAGTGTATACATCATCCTTTTTTGCAAAAAACCGAAAATTTTTTTTTCACTTAATATTATACATTATTATACTCAAATGAAAGGGAATTCAAAGAGCTATTTAGAAGTACATAAATCTCTGGGAAATTTTGAGATTTAATATGGATTTTGCATTGAAATTCATTAAAATTTCCATAATCGATCCTCCATAATTATCATTTTCTCAGGAACTTATAGGAATACAGCAGCGAAAAGTAGTTTTATTTGATGCCCTTAGTATTACCTTTCGTTTGAGTATAGTATTGAGTGAAACAAAAATTTTCCATTTTTTGGCAAAAAAGACAGTGTATACATCATCCTTTTTTGCAAAAAATCGAAAAAATTTTTTTCACTCAATATTATACATTATTATACTCAAATAAATCTCTGGGAAATTCTGAGATTTAGTATGGATTTTGCAATTAAAATGCATTAAAATTTCCATAATCGATCCTCCACAATCATCATTTTCTCAGGAACTAAGAGGAATTTCGCAGCGAAAAGTAGTTTTATTTGATGCCCTTAGTATTACCTTTCGTTTGAGTATAATATTGAGTGAAACAAAAATTTTCCATTTTTTGGCAAAAAAGACAGTGTATACATCATCCTTTTTTGCAAAAAATCGAAAAAATTTTTTTCACTCAATATTATACATTATTATACTCAAATGAAAGGGAATTTAAAGATCTATTTAGCAGTACATAAATCTCTGGGAAATTCTGAGATTTAGTATGGATTTTGCACTTAAAATGCATTAAAATTTCCATAATCGATTCTCCATAATCATCATTTTCTCAGGAACTAAGAGGAATTTCGCAGCGAAAAGTAGTTTTATTTGATGCCCTTAGTATTACCTTTCGTTTGAGTATAATATTGAGTGAAACAAAAATTTTCCATTTTTTGGCAAAAAAGACAGTGTATACATCATCCTTTTTTGCAAAAAATCGAAAAAATTTTTTTCACTCAATATTATACATTATTATACTCAAATGAAAGGGAATTTAAAGATCTATTTAGCAGTACATAAATCTCTGGGAAATTCTGAGATTTAGTATGGATTTTGCACTTAAAATGCATTAAAATTTCCATAATCGATCCTCCATAATCATCATTTTCTCAGGAACTAAGAGGAATTTCGCAGCGAAAAGTAGTTTTATTTGATGCCCTTAGTATTACCTTTCGTTTGAGTATAATATTGAGTGAAACAAAAATTTTCCATTTTTTGGCAAAAAAGACAGTGTATACATCATCGTTTTTTGCAAAAAATCGAAAAAATTTTTTTCACTCAATATTATACATTATTATACTCAAATGAAAGGGAATTTAAGGATCTATTTAGCAGTACATAAATCTCTGGGAAATTCTGAGATTTAGTATGGATTTTGCACTTAAAATGCATTAAAATTTCCATAATCGATCCTCCATAATCATCATTTTCTCAGGAACTAAGAGGAATTTCGCAGCGAAAAGTAGTTTTATTTGATGCCCTTAGTATTACCTTTCGTTTGAGTATAATATTGAGTGAAACAAAAATTTTCCATTTTTTGGCAAAAAAGACAGTGTATACATCATCCTTTTTTGCAAAAAATCGAAAAAAATTTGTTCACTCAATATTATACATTATTATACTCAAATGAAAGGGAATTTAAAGATCTATTTAGCAGTACATAAATCTCTGGGAAATTCTGAGATTTAGTATGGATTTTGCACTTAAAATGCATTAAAATTTCCATAATCGATCCTCCATAATCATCATTTTCTCAGGAACTAAGAGGAATTTCGCAGCGAAAAGTAGTTTTATTTGATGCCCTTAGTATTACCTTTCGTTTGAGTATAATATTGAGTGAAACAAAAATTTTCCATTTTTTGGCAAAAAAGACAGTGTATACATCATCCTTTTTTGCAAAAAATCGAAAAAATTTTTTTCACTCAATATTATACATTATTATACTCAAATGAAATTGAATTTAAAGATCTATTTAGCAGTACATAAATCTCTGGGAAATTCTGAGATTTAGTATGGATTTTGCACTTAAAATGCATTAAAATTTCCATAATCGATCCTCCATAATCATCATTTTCTCAGGAACTAAGAGGAATTTCGCAGCGAAAAGTAGTTTTATTTGATGCCCTTAGTATTACCTTTCGTTTGAGTATAATATTGAGTGAAACAAAAATTTTCCATTTTTTTGGCAAAAAAGACAGTGTATACATCATCCTTTTTTGCAAAAAATCGAAAAAATTTTTTTCACTCAATATTATACATTATTATACTCAAATGAAAGGGAATTTAAAGATCTATTTAGCAGTACATAAATCTCTGGGAAATTCTGATTTAGTATGGATTTTGCACTTAAAATGCATTAAAATTTCCATAATCGATCCTCCATAATCATCATTTTCTCAGGAACTAAGAGGAATTTCGCAGCGAAAAGTAGTTTTATTTGATGCCCTTAGTATTACCTTTCGTTTGAGTATAATATTGAGTGAAACAAAAATTTTCCATTTTTTGGCAAAAAAGACAGTGTATACATCATCCTTTTTTGCAAAAAATCGAAAAAATTTTTTTCACTCAATATTATACATTATTATACTCAAATGAAAGGGAATTTAAAGATCTATTTAGCAGTACATAAATCTCTGGGAAATTCTGAGATTTAGTATGGATTTTGCACTTAAAATGCATTAAAATTTCCATAATCGATCCTCCATAATCATCATTTTCTCAGGAACTAAGAGGAATTTCGCAGCGAAAAGTAGTTTTATTTGATGCCCTTAGTATTACCTTTCGTTTGAGTATAATATTGAGTGAAACAAAAATTTTCCATTTTTTGGCAAAAAAGACAGTGTATATACATCATCCTTTTTTGCAAAAAATCGAAAAAATTTTTTTCACTCAATATTATACATTATTATACTCAAATGAAAGGGAATTTAAAGATATATTTAGCAGTACATAAATCTCTGGGAAATTCTGAGATTTAGTATAGATTTTGCACTTAAAATGCATTAAAATTTCCATAATCGATCCTCCATAATCATCATTTTCTCAGGAACTAAGAGGAATTTCGCAGCGAAAAGTAGTTTTATTTGATGCCCTTAGTATTACCTTTCGTTTGAGTATAATATTGAGTGAAACAAAAATTTTCCATTTTTTGGCAAAAAAGACAGTGTATACATCATCCTTTTTTGCAAAAAATCGAAAAAATTTTTTTCACTCAATATTATACATTATTATACTCAAATGAAAGGGAATTTAATATCTATTTAGCAGTACATAAATCTCTGGGAAATTCTGAGATTTAGTATGGATTTTGCACTTAAAATGCATTAAAATTTCCATAATCGATCCTCCATAATCATCATTTTCTCAGGAACTAAGAGGAATTTCGCAGCGAAAAGTAGTTTTATTTGATGCCCTTAGTATTACCTTTCGTTTGAGTATAATATTGAGTGAAACAAAAATTTTCCATTTTTTGGCAAAAAAGACAGTGTATACATCATCCTTTTTTGCAAAAAATCGAAAAAATTTTTTCACTCAATATTATACATTATTATACTCAAATGAAAGGGAATTTAAAGATCTATTTAGCGGTACATAAATCTCTGGGAAATTCTGAGATTTATTATGGATTTTGCACTTAAAATGCATTAAAATTTCCATAATCGATCCTCCATAATCATCATTTTCTCAGGAACTAAGAGGAATTTCGCAGCGAAAAGTAGTTTTATTTGATGCCCTTAGTATTACCTTTCGTTTGAGTATAATATTGAGCGAAACAAAAATTTTCCATTTTTTGGCAAAAAAGACAGTGTATACATCATCCTTTTTTGCAAAAAATCGAAAAAATTTTTTTCACTCAATATTATACATTGTTATACTCAAATGAAAGGGAATTTAAAGATCTATTTAGCAGTACATAAATCTCTGGGAAATTCTGAGATTTAGTATGGATTTTGCACCTAAAATGCATTAAAATTTCCATAATCGATCCTCCATAATCATCATTTTCTCAGGAACTAAGAGGAATTTCGCAGCGAAAAGT
>OX456526.1:139176271-139186271 GCA_949748255.1 Eustalomyia histrio | reverse complement strand
GCATATTAAAGGGATTTTTTTTTGGCTGTATATACAGATGTCTTCAAAGTATATGTAATGCACATATATGTATATATATATATATATATATATATATATATATATATATATATATATATATATATACATATATGTATATATATATATATATATATATATATATATATATATATATATATATATATACATATATGTATATATATATATATATATATATATATGTGCACAGCACATATTGCGGGGACGGGTTTTCGTTCCACAAGTTACTATGAAGACATTTTGTTACTTTGGGGACTGTCCTTAAACTTTTCGTTATTCTAGTGTTTACTCTGAAGACATTTTACTGGACACAGCGCATTTTATAGGGACATTTTTGGCTGTATATACAGATGTCTTCAAAGTATGAGTAATGCATATATATATATATATATATATATATATATATATATATATATACATATATGTATATATATATGTATATATATATATGTATATATATATATATATATATATATATATATATATATATATATATATATATATATATATATATATATATATATATACATATATGTATATATATATATATATATATATATATATATATATATGTATATATATATATATGTGCACGGCGCATGTTGCGGGGACGGTTTTTCGTTCCACAAGTTACTATGGAGACATTTTGTTACTTTGGGGACTGTCCTTAAACTTTTCTTTATTCTACTGTTTACACTGAAGACATTTTATTGGATACAGCGCATATTATAGGGACTTTTTTGGCTGTATATACAGATGTCTTCAAAGTATGAGCAATGCATATATATATATATATATATGTATATATATATATATATATATATACACATATCTATGATGATGTATACACTGTCTTTTTTGCCAAAATGCATTAAAATTTCCATAATCGATCCTCCATAATCATCATTTTCTCAGGAACTAAGAGGAATTTCGCAGCGAAAAGTAGTTTTATTTGATGCCCTTAGTATTACCTTTCGTTTGAGTATAATATTGAGTGAAACAAAAATTTTCCATTTTTTGGCAAAAAAGACAGTGTATACATCATCCTTTTTTGCAAAAAATCGAAAAACATTTTTTCACTCAATATTATACATTGTTATACTCAAATGAAAGGGAATTTAAAGATCTATTTAGCAGTACATAAATCTCTGGGAAATTCTGAGATTTAGTATGGATTTTGCACCTAAAATGCATTAAAATTTCCATAATCGATCCTCCATAATCATCATTTTCTCAGGAACTAAGAGGAATTTCGCAGCGAAAAGTAGTTTTATTTGATGCCCTTAGTATTACCTTTCGTTTGAGTATAATATTAGTGAAACAAAAATTTTCCATTTTTTGGCAAAAAAGACAGTGTATACATCATCCTTTTTTGCAAAAAATCGAAAAAAATTTTTTCACTCAATATTATACATTATTATACTCAAATGAAAGGGAATTTAAAGATCTATTTAGCAGTACATAAATCTCTGGGAAATTCTGAGATTTAGTATGGATTTTGCAATTAAAATGCATTAAAATTTCCATAATCGATCCTCCATAATCATCATTTTCTCAGGAACTAAGAGGAATTTCGCAGCGAAAAGTAGTTTTATTTGATGCCCTTAGTATTACCTTTCGTTTGAGTATAATATTGAGTGAAACAAAAATTTTCCATTTTTTGGCAAAAAAGACAGTGTATACATCATCCTCTTTTGCAAAAAATCGAAAAAAATTTTTTCACTCAATATTATACATTATTATACTCAACTGAAAGGGAATTTAAAGATCTATTTAGCAGTACATAAATCTCTGGGAAATTCTGAGATTTAGTATGGATTTTGCACTTAAAATGCATTAAAATTTCCATAATCGATCCTCCATAATCATCATTTTCTCAGGAACTAAGAGGAATTTCGCAGCGAAAAGTAGTTTTATTTGATGCCCTTAGTATTACCTTTCGTTTGAGTATAATATTGAGTGAAACAAAAATTTTCCATTTTTTGGCAAAAAAGACAGTGTATATATACATCATCCTTTTTTGCAAAAAATCGAAAAAATTTTTTTCACTCAATATTATACATTATTATACTCAAATGAAAGGGAATTTAAGGATCTATTTAGCAGTACATAAATCTCTGGGAAATTCTGAGATTTAGTATGGATTTTGCAATTAAAATGCATTAAAATTTCCATAATCGTTCCTCCATAACCATCATTTTCTCAGGAACTAAGAGGAATTTCGCAGCGAAAAGTAGTTTTATTTGATGCCCTTAGTATTACCTTTCGTTTGAGTATAATATTTAGTGAAACAAAAATTTTCCATTTTTTGGCAAAAAAGACAGTGTATACATCATCCTTTTTTGCAAAAAATCGAAAAAAAATTTTTCACTCAATATTATACATTATTATACTCAAATGAAAGGGAATTTAAAGATCTATTTAGCAGTACATAAATCTCTGGGAAATTCTAAGATTTAGTATGGATTTTGCAATTAAAATGCATTAAAATTTCCATAATCGATCCTCCATAATCATCATTTTCTCAGGAACTAAGAGGAATTTCGCAGCGAAAAGTAGTTTTATTTGATGCCCTTAGTATTACCTTTCGTTTGAGTATAATATTGAGTGAAACAAAAATTTTCCATTTTTTGGCAAAAAAGACAGTATACATCATCCTTTTTTGCAAAAAATCGAAAAAATTTTTTTCACTCAATATTATACATTATTATACTCAAATGAAAGGGAATTTAAAGATCTATTTAGCGGTACATAAATCTCTGGGAAATTCTGAGATTTAGTATGGATTTTGCACTTAAAATGCATTAAAATTTCCATAATCGATCCTCCATAATCATCATTTTCTCAGGAACTAAGAGGAATTTCGCAGCGAAAAGTAGTTTTATTTGATGCCCTTAGTATTACCTTTCGTTTGAGTATAATATTGAGTGAAACAAAAATTTTCCATTTTTTGGCAAAAAAGACAGTGTATATATACATCATCCTTTTTTGCAAAAAATCGAAAAAATTTTTTTCACTCAATATTATACATTATTATACTCAAATGAAAGGGAATTTAAAGATCTATTTAGCAGTACATAAATCTCTGGGAAATTCTGAGATTTAGTATGGATTTTGCACTTAAAATGCATTAAAATTTCCATAATCGATCCTCCATAATCATCATTTTCTCAGGAACTAAGAGGAATTTCGCAGCGAAAAGTAGTTTTATTTGATGCCCTTAGTATTACCTTTCGTTTGAGTATAATATTGAGTGAAACAAAAATTTTCCATTTTTTGGCAAAAAAGACAGTGTATACATCATCCTTTTTTGCAAAAAATCGAAAAACATTTTTTCACTCAATATTATACATTATTATACTCAAATGAAAGGGAATTTAAGGATCTATTTAGCAGTACATAAATCTCTGGGAAATTCTGAGATTTAGTATGGATTTTGCAATTAAAATGCATTAAAATTTCCATAATCGATCCTCCATAACCATCATTTTCTCAGGAACTAAGAGGAATTTCGCAGCGAATAGTAGTTTTATTTGATGCCCTTAGTATTACCTTTCGTTTGAGTATAATATTGAGTGAAACAAAAATTTTCCATTTTTTGGCAAAAAAGACAGTGTATACATCATCCTTTTTTGCAAAAAATCGAAAAAAATTTTTTCACTCAATATTATACATTGTTATACTCAAATGAAAGGGAATTTAAAGATCTATTTAGCAGTACATAAATCTCTGGGAAATTCTGAGATTTAGTATGGATTTTGCACCTAAAATGCATTAAAATTTCCATAATCGATCCTCCATAATCATCATTTTCTCAGGAACTAAGAGGAATTTCGCAGCGAAAAGTAGTTTTATTTGATGCCCTTAGTATTACCTTTCGTTTGAGTATAATATTGAGTGAAACAAAAATTTTCCATTTTTTGGCAAAAAAGACAGTGTATACATCATCCTTTTTTGCAAAAAATCGAAAAAATTTTTTTCACTCAATATTATACATTATTATACTCAAATGAAAGGGAATTTAAATATCTATTTAGCAGTACATAAATCTCTGGGAAATTCTGAGATTTAGTATGGATTTTGCACTTAAAATGCATTTAAATTTCCATAATCGATCCTCCATAATCATCATTTTCTCAGGAACTAAGAGGAATTTCGCAGCGAAAAGTAGTTTTATTTGATGCCCTTAGTATTACCTTTCGTTTGAGTATAATATTAGTGAAACAAAAATTTTCCATTTTTTGGCAAAAAAGACAGTGTATACATCATCCTCTTTTGCAAAAAATCGAAAAAATTTTTTCACTCAATATTATACATCATCCTTTTTTGCAAAAAATCGAAAAAATTTTATCACTCAATATTATACATTATTATACTCAAATGAAAGGGAATTTAAAGATCTATTTAGCAGTACATAAATCTCTGGGAAATTCTAAGATTTAGTATGGATTTTGCAATTAAAATGCATTAAAATTTCCATAATCGATCCTCCATAATCATAATTTTCTCAGGAACTAAGAGGAATTTCGCAGCGAAAAGTAGTTTTATTTGATGCCCTTAGTATTACCTTTCGTTTGAGTATAATATTGAGTGAAACAAAAATTTTCCATTTTTTGGCAAAAAAGACAGTGTATACATCATCCTTTTTTGCAAAAAATCGAAAAAATTTTTTCACTCAATATTATACATTATTATACTCAAATGAAAGGGAATTTAGAGATCTATTTAGCAGTACATAAATCTCTGGGAAATTCTAAGATTTAGTATGGATTTTGCAATTAAAATGCATTAAAATTTCCATAATCGATCCTCCATAATCATCATTTTCTCAGGAACTAAGAGGAATTTCGCAGCGAAAAGTAGTTTTATTTGATGCCCTTAGTATTACCTTTCGTTTGAGTATAATATTGAGTGAAACAAAAATTTTCCATTTTTTGGCAAAAAAGACAGTGTATACATCATCCTTTTTTGCAAAAAATCGAAAAAAATTTTTTCACTCAATATTATACATTATTATACTCAAATGAAAGGGAATTTAAGGATCTATTTAGCAGTACATAAATCTCTGGGAAATTCTGAGATTTAGTATGGATTTTGCAATTAAAATGCATTAAAATTTCCATAATCGTTCCTCCATAACCATAATTTTCTCAGGAACTAAGAGGAATTTCGCAGCGAAAAGTAGTTTTATTTGATGCCCTTAGTATTACCTTTCGTTTGGGTATAATATTTAGTGAAACAAAAATTTTCCATTTTTTGGCAAAAAAGACAGTGTATACATCATCCTTTTTTGCAAAAAATCGAAAAAAATTTTTTCACTCAATATTATACATTATTATACTCAAATGAAAGGGAATTTAAAGATCTATTTAGCAGTACATAAATCTCTGGGAAATTCTAAGATTTAGTATGGATTTTGCAATTAAAATGCATTAAAATTTCCATAATCGATCCTCCATAATCATCATTTTCTCAGGAACTAAGAGGAATTTCGCAGCGAAAAGTAGTTTTATTTGATGCCCTTAGTATTACCTTTCGTTTGAGTATAATATTGAGTGAAACAAAAATTTTCCATTTTTTGGCAAAAAAGACAGTGTATAGATCATCCTTTTTTGCAAAAAATCGAAAAAATTTTTTTCACTCAATATTATACATTATTATACTCAAATGAAAGGGAATTTAAAGATCTATTTAGCGGTACATAAATCTCTGGGAAATTCTGAGATTTAGTATGGATTTTGCACTTAAAATGCATTAAAATTTCCATAATCGATCCTCCATAATCATCATTTTCTCAGGAACTAAGAGGAATTTCGCAGCGAAAAGTAGTTTTATTTGATGCCCTTAGTATTACCTTTCGTTTGAGTATAATATTGAGTGAAACAAAAATTTTCCATTTTTTGGCAAAAAAGACAGTGTATATATACATCATCCTTTTTTGCAAAAAATCGAAAAAATTTTTTTCACTCAATATTATACATTATTATACTCAAATGAAAGGGAATTTAAGGATCTATTTAGCAGTACATAAATCTCTGGGAAATTCTGAGATTTAGTATGGATTTTGCAATTAAAATGCATTAAAATTTCCATAATCGTTCCTCCATAACCATCATTTTCTCAGGAACTAAGAGGAATTTCGCAGCGAAAAGTAGTTTTATTTGATGCCCTTAGTATTACCTTTCGTTTGAGTATAATATTTAGTGAAACAAAAATTTTCCATTTTTTGGCAAAAAAGACAGTGTATACATCATCCTTTTTTGCAAAAAATCGAAAAAAAATTGTTCACTCAATATTATACATTATTATACTCAAATGAAAGGGAATTTAAAGATCTATTTAGCAGTACATAAATCTCTGGGAAATTCTAAGATTTAGTATGGATTTTGCAATTAAAATGCATTAAAATTTCCATAATCGATCCTCCATAATCATCATTTTCTCAGGAACTAAGAGGAATTTCGCAGCGAAAAGTAGTTTTATTTGATGCCCTTAGTATTACCTTTCGTTTGAGTATAATATTGAGTGAAACAAAAATTTTCCATTTTTTGGCAAAAAAGACAGTGTATATATACATCATCCTTTTTTGCAAAAAATCGAAAAAATTTTTTTCACTCAAATTATACATTGTTATACTCAAATGAAAGGGAATTTAAAGATCTATTTAGCAGTACATAAATCTCTGGGAAATTCTGAGATTTAGTATGGATTTTGCACCTAAAATGCATTAAAATTTCCATAATCGATCCTCCATAATCATCATTTTCTCAGGAACTAAGAGGAATTTCGCAGCGAAAAGTAGTTTTATTTGATGCCCTTAGTATTACCTTTCGTTTGAGTATAATATTGAGTGAAACAAAAATTTTCCATTTTTTGGCAAAAAAGACAGTGTATAACATCATCCTTTTTTGCAAAAAATCGAAAAAATTTTTTTCACTCAATATTATACATTATTATACTCAAATGAAAGGGAATTTAAGGATCTATTTAGCAGTACTAAATCTCTGGGAAATTCTGAGATTTAGTATGGATTTTGCAATTAAAATGCATTAAAATTTCCATAATCGATCCTCCAAAACCATAATTTTCTCAGGAACTAAGAGGAATTTCGCAGCGAAAAGTAGTTTTATTTGATGCCCTTAGTA
Source organism: Eustalomyia histrio (assembly GCA_949748255.1). Lineage (NCBI taxonomy): Eukaryota > Metazoa > Arthropoda > Insecta > Diptera > Anthomyiidae > Eustalomyia > Eustalomyia histrio. The sequence continues at coordinate 139,179,087 of OX456526.1, read as the reverse complement.
TTACCTTTCGTTTGAGTATAATATTGAGTGAAACAAAAATTTTCCATTTTTTGGCAAAAAAGACAGTGTATACATCATCCTTTTTTGCAAAAAATCGAAAAAATTTTTTTCACTCAATATTATACATTATTATACTCAAATGAAAGGGAATTTAAAGATCTATTTAGCAGTACATAAATCTCTGGGAAATTCTGAGATTTAGTATGGATTTTGCACTTAAAATGCATTAAAATTTCCATAATCGATCCTCCATAATCATCATTTTCTCAGGAACTAAGAGGAATTTCGCAGCGAAAAGTAGTTTTATTTGATGCCCTTAGTATTACCTTTCGTTTGAGTATAATATTGAGTGAAACAAAAATTTTCCATTTTTTGGCAAAAAAGACAGTGTATACATCATCCTTTTTTGCAAAAAATCGAAAACATTTTTTCACTCAATATTATACATTATTATACTCAAATGAAAGGGAATTTAAGGATCTATTTAGCAGTACATAAATCTCTGGGAAATTCTGAGATTTAGTATGGATTTTGCAATTAAAATGCATTAAAATTTCCATAATCGATCCTCCATAACCATCATTTTCTCAGGAACTAAGAGGAATTTCGCAGCGAAAAGTAGTTTTATTTGATGCCCTTAGTATTACCTTTCGTTTGAGTATAATATTGAGTGAAACAAAAATTTTCCATTTTTTGGCAAAAAAGACAGTGTATACATCATCCTTTTTTGCAAAAAATCGAAAAAAATTTTTTCACTCAATATTATACATTGTTATACTCAAATGAAAGGGAATTTAAAGATCTATTTAGCAGTACATAAATCTCTGGGAAATTCTGAGATTTAGTATGGATTTTGCACCTAAAATGCATTAAAATTTCCATAATCGATCCTCCATAATCATCATTTTCTCAGAAACTAAGAGGAATTTCGCAGCGAAAAGTAGTTTTATTTGATGCCCTTAGTATTACCTTTCGTTTGAGTATAATATTGAGTGAAACAAAAATTTTCCATTTTTTGGCAAAAAAGACAGTGTATACATCATCCTTTTTTGCAAAAAATCGAAAAAAATTTTTTCACTCAATATTATACATTATTATACTCAAATGAAAGGGAATTTAAAGATCTATTTAGCAGTACATAAATCTCTGGGAAATTCTGAGATTTAGTATGGATTTTGCACTTAAAATGCATTTAAATTTCCATAATCGATCCTCCATAATCATCATTTTCTCAGGAACTAAGAGGAATTTCGCAGCGAAAAGTAGTTTTATTTGATGCCCTTAGTATTACCTTTCGTTTGAGTATAATATTAGTGAAACAAAAATTTTCCATTTTTTGGCAAAAAAGACAGTGTATACATCATCCTTTTTTGCAAAAAATCGAAAAAAATTTTTTCACTCAATATTATACATTATTATACTCAAATGAAAGGGAATTTAAAGATCTATTTAGCAGTACATAAATCTCTGGGAAATTCTGAGATTTAGTATGGATTTTGCAATTAAAATGCATTAAAATTTCCATAATCGATCCTCCATAATCATCATTTTCTCAGGAACTAAGAGGAATTTCGCAGCGAAAAGTAGTTTTATTTGATGCCCTTAGTATTACCTTTCGTTTGAGTATAATATTGAGTGAAACAAAAATTTTCCATTTTTTGGCAAAAAAGACAGTGTATACATCATCCTCTTTTGCAAAAAATCGAAAAAATTTTTTCACTCAATATTATACATCATCCTTTTTTGCAAAAAATCGAAAAAATTTTTTCACTCAATATTATACATTATTATACTCAAATGAAAGGGAATTTAAAGATCTATTTAGCGGTACATAAATCTCTGAGAAATTCTGAGATTTAGTATGGATTTTGCACTTAAAATGCATTAAAATTTCCATAATCGATCCTCCATAATCATCATTTTCTCAGGAACTAAGAGGAATTTCGCAGCGAAAAGTAGTTTTATTTGATGCCCTTAGTATTACCTTTCGTTTGAGTATAATATTGAGTGAAACAAAAATTTTCCATTTTTTGGCAAAAAAGACAGTGTATACATCATCCTTTTTTGCAAAAAAATCGAAAAAAATTTTTTCACTCAATATTATACATTATTATACTCAAATGAAAGGGAATTTAAAGATCTATTTAGCAGTACATAAATCTCTGGGAAATTCTGAGATTTAGTATGGATTTTGCACTTAAAATGCATTAAAATTTCCATAATCGATCCTCCATAATCATCATTTTCTCAGGAACTAAGAGGAATTTCGCAGCGAAAAGTAGTTTTATTTGATGCCCTTAGTATTACCTTTCGTTTGAGTATAATATTGAGTGAAACAAAAATTTTCCATTTTTTGGCAAAAAAGACAGTGTATACATCATCCTTTTTTGCAAAAAATCGAAAAAATTTTTTTCACTCAATATTATACATTATTATACTCAAATGAAAGGGAATTTAAAGATCTAATTAGCGGTACATAAATCTCTGGGAAATTCTGAGATTTAGTATGGATTTTGCACTTAAAATGCATTAAAATTTCCATAATCGATCCTCCATAATCATCATTTTCTCAGGAACTAAGAGGAATTTCGCAGCGAAAATTAGTTTTATTTGATGCCCTTAGTATTACCTTTCGTTTGAGTATAATATTGAGTGAAACAAAAATTTTCCATTTTTTGGCAAAAAAGACAGTGTATACATCATCCTTTTTTGCAAAAAATCGAAAAAATTTTTTTCACTCAATATTATAAAATGCATTAAAATTTCCATAATCGATCCTCCATAATCATCATTTTCTCAGGAACTAAGAGGAATTT